>JAECUM010018091.1:0-74171 GCA_016617855.1 Megalonaias nervosa | reverse complement strand
ACGCCCTTACAAGCAAGTGCAAATCCCCCCCCCCCCACCCTTCCGTAACATACATTGTATGCTAAGTCAGCAAAACAGTACTTCGTGGCAAAACTTCTTAACATACTTTTCTGACTGAGTAAGCTAGGATTCAACCATTTTCCTGAGACGAATAAAATGCTGATCAGGCGGATTATGACGTAATGAACACATTCGCTTCCATTAGGATAGACTGGAGCCTCTTTCTGGTTTGGGATGATACACTTAGGCATTAGCTCTTTTACCAAATTTGGCCAGCAACATCCTTAGACCAGTATAAAAAGCGCTGGGCTGCCTGTATTTTCAGTTTGTTCGTCCAAGAATCAGAAGGGCTTCGTCTGTCTTTCTTACAGTCGATTCCGTACCTCCGCATTGCCAGGCTTCCCCAAAGGAATGTAGCCGTATCTACGCCATTATGCGTGACACCTTTATCTTTAAGTGAGCCCGAACTTTCTTCTCTCTCCCTCTCTAATCATGGGCAAAGACATCTCTTAAAGCTACGAGTATTTCCTTCTCATAGCAAGAAATGAGAAGAAGGTTATGATAACAACAAACTTTTCATAACACACACACACACACACACACACACACACACACACACACACACACATATATATATATATATATATATATATATATATATATATATATATATATATATACACACACACACACACACACACACACACACATACATACATACATACATATATATGGAATAAATCCCTTTTGTTTCATAGGTCATTCCTGCAAAGTAAAGTATATAATTTCATTAAAAATATTCTTTTAGACAACGTTGTCTTGGCATATGACATAGACTGGAAAGGAAATTGAGCCTTCTTTTATCAGTTTCAGCGACAATTCTGTGCAGTTCAAGCATGGTTTCGCTCATTGTAGATCTGGTCTTACGTGAGAATTCTTAAATGTACCTCGTACATTGATACTGAAGTGCGCCTAATTTGTTAATGTCTGGAAAGATTACAAAACACAGTGCAGTAGTGGAAAGTCTGGAAAATACAGGGCCACTAATGGAAAGTTTAGAAAATACAGAACCAGTATGGACTGTCTAGAGAAATACAGGGCCAGTAGTATGGAAAGTTTGGACATTTCTACCTCAGATTACTAACCCCTGCATCCTGAGATGCTCGTGTAGAATAATTATGAGACTATACAAAAATGTGGACCCGTATATTTACTTAGTGACATTTAAGAATGATAACAGCTTTCAGTTTCTATTATAAAAACTTACTAAACAGAAATGATTGTAACATGATACTTAAATTGGGTATAATTTGTTTTATCTGTCCATCGGTGTGTTGAAGACGACCGTTCTTTGCTGCTGATACTGTTTAGGTACATACACAATGTTAGTAAATGAAGTTGCCTCTGAACAAAGGCTTATACGAGTTGTGACTTAAAAGTTAGTCACGGAAAGTTGAAAATATTCCAGATGTCAAGGAATGGATCTCTAAGAAAAGCAAACTTAATGATTATGAATCTGTGCGGACATGCTCTAATGGTTTCCCCTTTTTCCAAGGTCATACCCAACACCCACTACTACTATTCTGAGATATGACCCTTTCATCCACTGCTCCCACACCTAGATATGACCCTTCACCCACACTTAGATCTGATCCCTTCACACAACTCCACACTGAGATCTGACCCCTTCACCTCACTGAGATCTAAACGCTTCACCCATCCCACACTTAGATCTGACCTCTTTCCTTCACCCATTGTTCCCACACTTAGACCTCCCATTATTCCCACACTTAGACCTGACCTTATTCTTAGAGCTCCGTCAGTCCCCGTGAATTAAAATTTTATAACAGTGGCAAATATCTGCAAATCAATAACAATAATATCCCTCTGCTTTAGGCCTCAGTGTTCGTCTTCAACGGTGCAAGGTGAGTTATGCGACACGCACACGTGTTCTTTCTAAGTGCAAGACGCTATTTGATTATGGACTTAACACTTAAAAAATGAAAGTTCAAGGTTACTTTACACAACACTCAATGAAAAGGTGTCTTTTTATCAAGTAATCAATTTTCTTATTTTCAAATTGACGTAAAAAGAAAGCCATATTTTCACAATTATTTTGCTATTTTAGGGATTTTGAATTACAAACTCGGTGGATCTATTTGATACTTTAAATCCAATCGCAGCTTAAATTCAAGTGACAAATATCATGTACGAAATGGTAAAATCCATTTAAAAGATCAAAATTAAGTTCCGATAATCTTCATTATTACTTGTCAGCTGGCATCTCCAGTCCATATGGAGCAAGCTGTGTAGAAAATTCAGCAGAAATATGCATATACTAGCGTTACAGCTAAACTTACAAGTGGTTAGTCGTGCAAATATTCTAAATATAGAAGCCATGGAAGAATGGAAAAGCCAAGAAAGAACCGAAAATAGAAAACCCGCTATTTTTTTTTTTTACAGTTCGAACATATCAAGTTAGGTCGACATGGACATTTATACTTTGATGAACAACTGTTTTGCACAGAGTTATCCTGATCTTGATAACAATCAGGAAGCTATGAGTAATAGGACGCCTATGGATATAATGATACGATGACGTGGTATTGCCTTGTTACTAAATGCCGATATCTAGATAGTCATTGGCCAAAACATATGCTCCTTTTATTAAAAGGAAGAACGAACTCTCTCTCTCTCTCTCTCTCTCTCTCTCTCTCGTTCATGAATTGATAGACAATGTAACTTTCTTTATGCTAAGCTCTGAGCACTATGAACGGATGTTTCGTTTTGTTGTTGTTTTTTTTTTTTTTTTTTTTTTTTTAACCTGTATGAAATGCGTGCCTGCCACGGTCATTTTTCCGCTATCGTAAAAGTTTTCATCGTCCACACTGGTAGCCTGGGATCTTGGAATTTCATCAAACAAAGAGTTTAAAGTTTAATCACAACAAAGTTCATGGTACAGCAGCTTACGTCGTCAATAAAAAATGTTCATACCAATTTCCAAATTTGTTTAAAAACAAGCAATTCCAAGTAAAGTTTTCTCGCGGAAACAATATTGTTGACAGCCGGAATGCTGGACATATGGCTGTCGTAATATGCGGTATTAACATTCTGTTGCTACAAAAGATCTGACAGTTACAGGTCACCTGAGGTCAGCTCCAGGCTCGCACTCAGTAGTAACCCTATATGCCTTATGATAACATTAGCGCGAGAAACTAGTGTGCATGTTTTCTCTGCTTTAGTCAGTTGTAATCTAGCCATTAAAGTAGTGAGACCAAACCATTGTTTTGTGTTATTTAGCAAAACATAACAATGGTCATCTAATCGAAAAAATCTATTACACTGTCGAGCATGGCGATAACAGGAAGTCGTATATAGTGGGTGAAATATAATAGATTGCTCTTTTTTACGTAAAACATATACTTAGATGTTAATTTGGGCAAAAAAATTCCGAAACATCTTCCCATTGTCTTCTGTGCTCATAACTGATTGTACGATATATATATATATATATATATATATATATATATATATATATATATATATATATATATAGACATAACATTTGTTTGTGGATTGCACCCCACCCCACCCCCATCAACCAAAAAATACAATAAAATAAAGCCCACTGCAAACTGATGCGAGAGATAAGCCATCTGTTCAGATCTCAACAAACCCGGTTGGTACTTTGCAGGTGCATATACATTCACATGCATGATATAGTCGTTGTCGTCATGTGGTGAAAAGAAATAACGATCGATTAGTTTCTTTGTGTGTCGTTATCCAGAGTATATGATTCAATGGTGTTTTATACTGACGATGAATAAGGCGTTTTTCAACGAACTATATGGGTAAGGTGGGAATTCAAGACCAGTTTTCAGAAAATGCAAATACTGTTGTATTCCCCATGTGTGCCTTGTACTTGGCTTGACAACCAACGGGACTATTTCATGTAGTGTGGATTATGTTAGGCTGTCAAGTTGTGTTTGTCATGAGAAGCTTTGTCAGGAGTATAAACGGACCTATTCAAGCATCGGTAAGTCGTAAATACGCCTATTTGGATGAGTTTGAGCGTGTATTTGTATGAAAGCACAAATATGTGATTCAGAACAGTTCACTGTGGAGTCATAACACGAATAAATACCAGTACAAACTCGGTAATTAGCATGTACAAATTTCCCACTTTTTCACTTTCAAATAAGTGTGTGTGTTTGTGTGTCCAATATAAACTCCCAAAACCGGCATTGATATGGTAACATACCTATACATGTTTGAGTGCTTTTTTTTTTTTGGTCAGAAGACATCAATAGTTTTTTTTTTAAAAAAAATAAATTATGGACACGATTTTGACCTTAGCTCTAATTTTTAGTACATTAATATTTACAGGATTTTTGTCGATCACCACAATATAAATTTTTTTCTTTATTTTTTGTACTCATTACATTTTTATTCGTAGACCAACAAGTAGGTCTCGGCTTTTTTTTCTTCTGACAGCCGTCAGAAAAAAAAAAGCGGAGACCTACTTGTTGGTCTGTTTTATTCGGTGATACACCGTAAACCAGGAACATCCTCTTATTTTAAAAGGCTGTCAATTTGTAATCCATGCATATTACGGGTGTAGTATGTATAGATGAAACATACAAATAACAATTACCGGGATTGCTACAGAATACCGAACTACATTCACGGTGTTCTAACATCTTTGACGGACTGCTGTTACAGTCGATGTCGAGTTGTCTCCCTAATTGGGAATGTCCACAGGTGACCCTGACAATCGAAAACGAAATAGGAAGTTTACTTATGACAACTAAGTTGTAAATATTCGGTTCCAGACCAAATGGACGATATAATCAGTTGGTAACACTACAAGTACATCTAGTCTATTTTCATTAAGTAGTAGATAAACAAAACTGAGAAAGCCAATGCGTGATGTTAATCTAACAGGTACCGGACAAAAGTTTGATCTTGATCTTGCATAATTGGGTTTCTACGTAATGACACCGTTGCAACAATATTTTCATATTCAAGTCACCTTTACAAAAAAGTGTTTTAGAAAGAAGAAAAGTGGAAGCGTACTAATTTTGACAAGTTTGACCGTTCCATTCCAGGGAGAAGAAGTCTCCCAGACCCTGTCTACCATTCTACAGGGTCCGATGACATAGGCTATGTCAGAACGATCATGGGGGTAATCGAAGGTAATTTTGTCACTCAGTATGACTTTTTTCCCTTTCAGATTAATTTTTTTTTTCAACATTAAGCCCGCGTAGAGCACCTGTGTCCCAGAGATCCCTGGGAGACCATCTCCGATTTCCATCAGAAAATTCCATGTGTACGTTTTTGTTGTAGACCAACAAGTATGTCTCCGCTTTTTTTTTTTCTGACAGCTGTCAGAAGAAAAAAAAAAAAAAACGGGAGACTTTCTTGTTGGTCTAGTTTTTGTCGATGATGGTTGCATGCAGAATTTCAGTGAAAAATTAAAATTACTCATAAAGTTATGGCCAATTGAAATGAGGGAGGGGTAGCATATTTTTTTTTTCACTCGCAAATTCGTCGGTATACAGCGGTTTTCAAATACAAGTAACTTTTTTAATTACACAGATATTTTGCTGAAATTTACTATACTACATATTTGTAGACGGGGGAATCAGAATCTGAGCTCAGATTTGTAATATCTTATTTATTTTTAGAGATATGTACCCTTAAAGTTGGCCTTTGCACAACCATAAAATGTGGAAGAAAAAAAAATTCATAATGAATAAAAGTCCATCTGCTATGTTGCATACAAAGCCATCACTTATGTAGATGTGTACACCTGAAAAAAATTTTAATGGAAATCAGGGGTAGTTACCTGTGAAGATTTGTGGGGAGTTGGGTGATTTGTTGTTGGAATGACCCAGCTATTAGTTTGGAAGAAAAGTAAATAATAAGTAATTGCAACAGTCTGTGTGTAGGTCTGTTGATGTTGATTTCTGCTGGTTCTCTTTGGTTTGATAAAAATTGTAGTAGGGCATTTTTGCTTTGTTACTTAAACCATTGTAAAAACAAATATTAATTTTTGCTTTCCGTTCTATGTTGCTTTAATGATTTCCAAGACAACTTCAGTATTGAGGTCATAATACCTGGACTATGGTCATAATTGGATGTAACAAACCTCGCTGCTTGCTTTTGGATTTTTGAAATTTCAGCCTGTAAAACCTGGGATTGAGGGTTTGATAAGATAACATTAACTTGAAGCAGTAGAGACTGTAAATGATAATAAAACTAAACATGTAGATCAAGTAGGCCTTTGTATTTTCTCTTGCCTAAATATTTGGACATTATATTGCAACATTTAACATTGGGTGGGAAAGGTCAAAGAAAACTGGACTACTATGACAGCTGGCTCGGACTACTTTAATTGTTGCAGGCATATACAGTAACATAGAACACCTTGAGTGTAATGAAAATAAAGATAATTTATGCTGAAATGCAAAGAACTTCATTGAAAAATTCTATTTATGGATTATTATTTCCAACACAATTATTGAACAAATATTCAATCACTTAACCCCTTGCCACTGTTCATGTCCATCTCTTAATGTTTTTAATGTTTTTAGAGTTCCCTTTGTGACTTATGCCATTGTTTATGCTGTGGCCTATTATTTTGGACCCCATTATGTATGAGCTACTGAGGGAGAGATGTATTTAAGACAGGAGTATGTTTGTCTTATTAGGCAGGTATGGGATTTCGCTTTAGTAAGACTGTTGCACTTAATGCTGTCCAGAGAAGGTGACCAACATAGGTACATTTTTCAGATTGACTTAACCAGGATGGACAGGTTAATACAAGTAAGTTTCCTCCATTACACATTTCTTGTTATTACAGTTATTGTTGCAAATTGCTTGATGTAGATCATGTAATTTAAGCCATCTAAAAATCTTGTTATATAAGACATTTTTGAAATTTTTTAATGCAACCTAGATTACCATCCAGTGAGTAATGTAATGAGGCCCAACACTGTACTACTCACATGAACTCATAAATATGTAGGTCTACACAGAAGTCCTATTGGTGTTGATGCAAACAATATACATGTATTTATTTAATTTTGTACTAGCCTGCAATTGACATCTTTCTAGCCAGCTTCAACAGCTCTAAGAACAAGCCCACATACCACATCAAAACTAGTATGAAACAGCTGTAAGAAATAGCCCACATACCACATCAAAACTAGTATGAAACAGCTGTAAGAAATAGCCCACATACCACATCAAAACTAGTATGAAACAGTAATTAATACCGCATTTACCATGATCTTAATTGCTCTTATGCATCTTTGGTGGAGATTGTGAAGATTTTGTATAAGGCATTGGAGGAAAAAATGTCAGAGGATTCATTATTTTTGTTGATTAAACATAAGGTTGATGACATGATAAATGATCATTTGGGCTGATGTCATAATATACAGCTGATGTTATAATATACAGCTGATATCACAATGCAGTGTATCTGAGCTGCCTTCTTTAGTCTGCTTCTTTACCTTATTGAACGGATTTCAGTGCATGCAGAAGAACAATAGTTTGAACTGCTCTGCAGGAATGGTAAACTTAGATGGCCTAGTCCATGGTTAGATTATTGTTGTGGCAATGATAGATTCTGAAAGAGTATAAGCAATGATGGATGGGAGTTGGAATAGGTCAGAGTTTCTGTCATTTTACTGGTAATCTGATTGGTTACTTTGATATATAGGAATAAATGCATCTCTGTGACATCACAATGATAAATAACAGACAAGTTAATGACATCAACATGATCTGACACAGCAGGTAACTTTACTTTGGAATATAGATAGTTGTACATTCCCAGTACTGTCTAACTGGGGGTCTGAATAAAAATTTTGGGGGTCTCTGATGCGCAGATGAGGGTAAAGGGAAACAATGCTCACACCTGCTGTACTTAGAGCTTTCCAATCTAGAAATTTAATAGTGAAATATATCTTGGGTGTGCAGAAGCAAACATCGGTGTATTTTTAAGGCAGTTATGTGTAATGGTATAAAGGGATGGGGGGAGTTTTGCATATATGTAGAAATTCTGTACCCAAATTTATATAAAAACATCATGTTACAGTGTTTGTGTGTCTGTGTTCCCTCCCTCAAGGAATCCATGCTCAGAAGCAAGGGGGCTACAATTTCTATCTTCCTCTCCATGGCAGCACAAAGGGTTGAGGGGCAATTGCCTCCTGGGTGTCAGGCAAAGGGGGTACCTTTGTGAGCATTTTTGGTTGCTGAAATTTTCCTAGTACTAAACCTCGCCTTAGTGTAATGGGGGCAATTTTTCACAAAACTTAAATTTAGAAGGGGAGGGAAGATGGAGGTTGGCAACTGACATAAAAACTGTTTCTGTGGCAAAGTAGGGGTGCCACTAAAGAACATTGCACCCAGGTGCCTCAAAACCTTGCACCACCACTGGCTCCCCCCATTTCCTCCACCATGCAGAAATAACTGCATACATTGTAATACAATTTTGTTTCATGGCACAGAGAAATTTCCACCTGCCTCCAATGTACATGCAAGAATAGGTGCTGATCTATCGGGTACCTATTTGGATGTTTTCCCTTGTATGTCCTTTCTGATAAATTTATGAAACAAGAAGTTTGAACAGCATATCAAGTTGCAGAACTGATGTAATTATTTATCATTATTGAACATTTACTGGTGATTCCAGTTGTTACAGGCCGATAAAAATGACTTGTCAGTTTAAACTCTCACAGAAACACAAACCAGTATGTAAGTTGCAGTCTGAATGACCAAGTGTTTAGACCAAAAATACAAGCCCTGAATGTTTTCTGACAACAGAAATATTGCACTGTAACTTGTCTGTGAGAAGAGGTTTTATTGATTAAAGATCAAAATATGGACTGAAGCACATCAGAGTACCTTGTCCCTGCTGGAACAGATTTCTTTGGAAATTGTCCTGGGGGAGGAGAAGATTTCCTAACACACCAATGGTCCAGTGCCATTTCATAATGAATGGGTATAATTTGAGGAGTCAGAAGGCATACATTTGCAAAATTAAGTCATTGCAAAGTATGTAATTTACTGTATAGGAGTGAAAAGAATGCACAAAACTGTAATTCCTCATGCATGTTTGATACCTACTAATACCATGGAATCTCTTTGAATTTTTAAAATTCTGATGTGAAACTTTCCGTGTATATTGAACCAGTGGTCTAGTTGATCCAAATTGAAAATGGTACCACTCACACATCAAGTATGGTCACCACAGCACAGCAATGATGAAAAACTTTGAAATTGTTACCCATATCAACATAAGGTTTTTGCCTGATCTTATGATCTCTAGATAATTCGAAATGAAAATGGTGCTGGTCTGACATCCAGTATGGCCACCATGACAGCCATCTTGAAAATCTTGTTATGGCTATACCTGTAGGGATTTTCATGTCTACATGGGATCTTCAGTTAAAAGACTTGTTATAATGTCTAGTTGGCCTGATGGCCTGAAATGAAAGTGGTGCTGATCCGACATCCAGTATGGCCACCATGACAGCCGTGTTGGAAAGCTTGTTATTGCTGGTCTTTCTGAGTGTAATGCCATATTTACATGAGGTTTTCAACAGAAGATGCCTTATGATGTCTAGTTGGTCCAAATGAAAAGGTGTCACATGAACAGGGTGTCACAGTGGCCATATTGAAAATCCTGGTATTGCTACTCCTAAATGAATTGTTATCCGAAAAGAAAACTATGCCAATCTGACTTCCTGTATGGCCTCCTTAGCAGCCAGCTGGACAGTTTTGTTGTGGCTACATCTCCAGAATGGAAAGTCATATCAAGATATGCTTATCATCAGAAGATTTCTTATATCGAGTTGGTCCTAAATGAAAATGATGTCACTCATATATTCAGTGTGGTTGCCACAACATCCATTTTGAAAATCTTGTTATCACTACACCAGCTGAGTGGATAATAATATCAACACAGGTTTTTCATGAAAAGACTGCTGATCCGCAACCAGTCAGACTCAAATGATGGCCATCTTAAGCATCTTGTTATTGCAACCCAACCTGAATGGAAGGCCAGATTGACAAGGGATTTTCACCACAACCCAACCTGAATGGAAGGCCAGATTGACAAGGGATTTTCACCAAGAGATTTCTTATTGGTCCTAAATGATAATACTTGTCCTGAACAGATAGTTATATTGACATGGAGTGTTTACCAAACTAATTCTAATGATGTCTAGTTGACTCTGATGAAAATGGTGCTGGTCTTATATCTAATATGGCTCTCACAGCAGCTATGTTGAAAATATAATTGTTTTCACTCAATAATATCGGAGATAGAAAGAAGATTTGGTCTTGTCCTGAATTCCTGATTCCTTTTGGCCAGAAGAGCATCATTCCCTTTGAGGGTTTCATGTTAAGATACTGACATCGATACACTTTACAATATGTTTACCTATTTGGGATTTTCATATTGCTATCTTATATCCTCTTTGTATGTGTCTTATTTGCAGATCATTTAGCAGTAAAAGAACTCAAATCTGTTCATGTTATTGATACTATATGCAATAATACTTATTGTTATGAATCCCTTTAGTGCCATGAATCCATAATTATGATTGCAGAGAACTCATTTAATAAAGTTTTGAACAATTCATATTCTAAAGCCAATAATGTTTGTGACACTTTCAGATCACTGAATTCAATTTGAAAATGGGACATATTTTGTCCAAAGTAAATTTTTGTTGCAAACTCCCCCAGCTTTTTTGGGGTGGGTTGTAGGGTTTTGGATATTGTTATCTAGAGGGTGATTGCCGACGGTATAATTTGCCCGGAACGAGTAAATATCAATATAAAGTTGAAGCTTACATATGGAATAGATAAAGATCTGAGCAGATATATAAAACAGAATGACACAAGCCCCTGTACATGTACAAACCATAAAATTTAATCAACAATTCATAAACAATAAAATTCATAAACAATTGTGATAATGCATTACATTAGAAAGATACACTTTTTGATTTAAGTTATTCAACGAATTTCAAATGCAAATATGTTTATACAAATAGCTGGTCTGTTAAGCAATAGAATTAATTCATCATCGAATCGAGTGAAAAGATCAAAATCACTGCCTTGTACAGATTCATAACCTGATGGTTCTGATTCAGTCCAAATTCGCTGCGACTGTTCTTTTGACTTCCTTGTGCCTGTAAGTCTGGGTCCTTTCCACTTTTCCCCTTTCCCAAATTCTCAGGTGTCCTGCCTCTTTTGGCCTCCAACTTTGTGTGGTCAATTTGGTTTTGTAAGTATGTGATACTTCACATGGATACTTCCCGTGGATGTGTCACGTGGAGCTATCTCACCTTCCAAAAGTAAAGAAAGTGGCAACCTGAGTATTCTGTTAGGTACACTACTGGGAAGAGATCATTACTTTCTCCTCTCGTTAATGTTAGATAAGTTCAATTGGAATTCAAACAGATACCAACGGCCATCTGGTCTAACTAAACACGGCAGACCATAAATGAACCTAGTTTCCTAAGATTAATGTACTTCCAAATGGCTATTCCAACTGGCTTACAGTAACAACACCCCAAGACATCAGTTCTGGTCCTGACTTAATGACACAAAAGAATGAATGAAATTCCTTACATGACTCAGCTACGGTATTTATAGCGAATACACACATTCAAGTCTCTAGCATATATGAAACCTCACTACATGGTTTAACAACATTAATTTCACATGGTTTAACAACGTTAATTTCAGTCAATATGCACTCAAGTCTTTATCATATGTGACATTATCTAAATCGGAGAATTTACAATGATTCTCGTAACTCATATCACTAAAGTAAGGCATGAAATTCTAAATACATATTTACCTATAACAAATGAGACTATACGTTCAAACGATTCATCAAACTTATATAAAGAATATCATTGTACGGATTCATATAGATGAACTCACACAGTTGTATTCATATCAAGAAAATTGATCTACTAATCTAACCAGATAATTCGTGCTAATATAAGCAAATAAATCAAACAAATCGTCACACAATTGTAATCATATCAAGAGAATGGATCTACGAATCTAACCAAATAAATTCATGCAAATATAAGCAAATAAATCAACAAATCATCATATGGATATCAAGAAATTATGTGAGACGGACGCAAAATACCTTGTGTCTTCAAGCTTTTACCGCTAGAATTGTTTTGTAGATTTTTCCAGACATCCGATCCCTTGGATCCTAATTACGAGGGAATTTCTTCTAAATTCGACCCGGAGTCCTCTACCTTTGTTTTCTCTTGCAGAAAATGGTGTCGAGTGTTGCGATAAGCACATTTAAACTGAGAGTTTTCATGTGGAATCACGCCCCCTTATTCAGTGTAACCAATCTGAATTATAGTTAAGGCACTAAAAAATGTAGTCTGCCTGACAACCTCAGATTACCAAATACTGATTCCTGGAAAATTTCAAACTGACAACTTTGATACAGATCGGAAGTTAACCCCTATCCTTTTCAGTTAAATAAACGAAGGCTTAATTAAGAACCACTGCTTCCATGACAGTGACATTTGCCAATCAGTGCATTACGGCGATTTAAACACGCGCCAGTCCCCATAAATTTAATTAATGGTTCACCTGTCCAACTTAATGTGTTCTTCATAGATTGACAGAAATTTGCACCCTTACAATTTTGTTTAGAGGATATTTAACATTTTGTGTAATGTAATAGGCCTATACTTAGTGAAGGCCTTAAACAACAGCACTACAATGGATGGTGACGCTTGTGTTTAGATTGCTCAGTATGTTGGATGGTTCACAGTACCTTGTGTTTAAAAAAATAAACAGCAGTTGGCTTTGATGTTTTCAAGCTGTTAATTTTTTGTTGTTTTAAATGGAATTATGTCGATCACTTTTTATTTCAGTCCTAATTATTGCACAGTGGATGCTCTTTGAAATAACTTCACCTATTTATTAGGGTAGACTTTGTATGAAACATTTCAGTTCTTTCCTTAAAACTGCCATAGTTTATCCCTTCATTTTAAAGAATTTTTAATCGATGAGAATTGTTTCTTCTAATGGAGTTTTGTTAAATAAGATCTACACCATATTTTTGTGGATTTTTCAGTGTAACTTAAAAAATGTCTTTGTTTTTATTATTTTGAATTGAATAAAATTAAATAAAAATAATTCTGCATATTTTATATAAAGTTTGGAGCAAGTAGTACAAAAAACCCCATATACCATCTGACAGTGACATCATCTCATAATCTTATTACTTTAATGTCTCAGACAGAAAATAGTAAAAAAAATTTATCTGAATATCTCAAATGCTAATTAGGATAATTTGATTAAATTTCCACCAGGGGTGCCCGGAGAATTATTTCAGGGGGAGAGGAACAAGCATGTAGTGCTTGGCAATTAGGTTTTACAGATCTAGCCCAAAACATGTTTAGAGGTGAAATTGGGGGAGGGGGCCACAAGTGTCTGTCCTTACCACCATGTGTGGGTGCCCATGATTTATGCTATTACACTACCGACTCTGTGCTGTTTTCTCTTACTTACACAATTGTAATGTCTCAGACTGAAAATAGTTAAATTTTTGACCTGAATATCTCACATGCTGATTAGGATTGATTAAATTTCCACTTCCAACTTGTGTGCTGTTTTGAATTTTTTCTTTAAATTACTGTATTTAGTCTAACTGCAAGCAGGATAGACAAAGTGATCTGTCATCACATAATGTTCCAACAGATCAGAGTCTATATTTGTTTTACTGATTAGTCCTAACAAACAGCATAGATCCAGATCTGCCTGCACATTGTGCAGTTTGCACTCATGTTGTTATAATTAAGTTTACAACTTACAGATGAGTATATACGGTATCATTGTTCACACTTGTTTTAAAGTACAGTATATCTCCCATGATAAGGTGTGGGGTGGAGCAGGTCTGATAAGATTGTCCTAAGTTGGGAGTGGGCTGTTATCAGACAGAGATGTCCTTAGTCAATAGTTGTCCAGATTTTGTATCAGTGAGCAGCAGGGCTTATCGTCAAGCATGGTTTGATTTTCTGTTTAAATATTAACCATGTCTGCCTCAGTATAATATATGATCAGTACAAAAAGTGTAAACCTAGATCTAATTTTCATAATCTGTTAGCAGATCAGGGTTTATGCTGTTTATACTCCTTATAATTTCATGCAAATAACATATACCCAGATCTGCAATTAGAAGCCTGCGATTCAAAGGCAAACAAGGTAAACTCAGAATAGTGAGCCTTTAGTTCAGTCTGGAAAGCAACTTCCAGACCATGACACTTGATCTAGATATTGCTTGACACCAAAACGTGCCAGCTTCCTCTTTGAAAGGAAAATGTCACAGCAGTCAGTGTTTTATTTTGCTGTTAATACCTGACATTGAAGTGGGGGAAGGCCTTAAATCAAGGAAAGGCGATGTAGATTTTACTTTTTGGGCTTGTATTTGGTAAAATGACTAACTCAAGGGCAACTCTCACATCCAAATTATCCCGCCAGTGTGGACCCAGGAAACGATTATTTTGCTTGGAAAATTGGTCATTTGTATAATTGATTTGGGGATTGAAAATTCTCAGGGTACATGGTTGAATTCTGTATGGTTAACAATCCAAATAATCAGTTTTCAGGAATTAGGATTGAAACTGTTCTCATGATTCATGGTGGGATTTTGTTCAAGAAGTTGGAAAATGATAAGGTGAAAATAACAAAGTTTTCCTATGTTTTGATCTGTAGTGAGGTTTTCCTTGGTGGACAGTAAAGTACACACACATGCATGCATGCATTTGCATATACACACACACACACACACACACACACACACACACACACAATCACACAGAAACACCCCCCTCCCCCCCCAGCAACCGGCATAAAATTGTAACAATTTAACTTGCACATTTTGGAATAGAGATGAAGAACTTGAGAAAGGGAGGTATTATTTATCAATAAGGCAAACAATGCATTCTAGCTGCCTGATGTGACCAAGTTATCTATGGGTACATCATTGTGAGGAGATTGAGCTTCATAGGGTTCCATTTGTAGTGGTGTATTAATTTTTACTTCTAGCTTTACATCCTATATATAATTTCCACTATGAGAAACAATGATAAGTGCATGACTGCTTGACTGAATTACAGCACTCCTTCACTATAAGGCCCTTCATTATAGTATGGTTCATGTAAAAAGGCATGTATGGTCAAGGATCCAGTTTTATTTTTCAGCAGTAGAATTACATGCATCGTGTACTTCATTATAAGAAGTCTCACTAAATACCAACATACTCTAATGGTTCCCATGAAAAGTGTAATAATAAGGTAGTGCTGTATTTGCATTATAATGGAAAAAGTTGGAAAGATGCAGTAATAATAATAATAACGACTTGATGTTACTGGAGGAGAGTAGGCTAAGGAAAATGACAGGTTGAAACTAATGCATGGGGGGTTAAATGGAAGCATTTTGCAACTTTGTATTAACATTTTTCAATGCATCAAAAGCAGGCAATTAAAAAACCACATATAGTTGCTTATCAGTGACAAAAAAGTTTAAAACAACCCATGTTCATGCCCAGTTGAACTCAAAGTACAATATGGAAAAATATGGAAACAGTAACATGGATATAAAGATGGACACCATATGCAAGTGCATGCCCAAGATGTTTGATTTCAAGTCAGACAGTAGCAGTTACTTACAGTATCAAACACAGGTTATTATATGTCTGAAAATGTCATTTACATTCTGGTGTGTAATATTTGTGCCACTTAATATGTTGGCACAACATTTGACTTTGAAAAAGAATGGCAGCCACAAAAGCAGTATCAGAATGATGGTTGACAAAAAACTTGGAAAGCATTTCAGCTCATTTGGACACTGTTCACTCCCTTGAAATGCTGCTTACTGAGTCAAATCAATGACAGACTGACAATGAACATGGCTATAAAAAGAAATATTGGATACTGCAGATGCAAACACATGGTGAATCTGGCTTCAGTGAAGAACTCTTGTCCAGAAGTGTTCTGTTTGACCAAGTATGCATCTATTTTTTCTGTTTGCACAACCTGACTCTACTCTAGTGATATGAAGTAGTTGTTATTATTATTATTATTATGATTATTTCTTTCCACCACCTTCCCTTGTTAAAATAATACATTCCTATCATTGTTTGTCATAGTGGAAATTCATATCCAGGATGTAAAACTAGGTGCCAAACATAATGCACTGCTACAGATGGTGACCAAAGAAACTTAATCTTCTCACATTATGACTTACGTACCAATTTTATGCTGAGCAGATTGCTGCCAGCTTGCATCCAAATGTGTGTGTATCACTCTTTGTTCTTCATTGTCCACTAAAAATAAAGCTAATGCTTGGATCAGAAGTTGGTAACTTTGTCATTTTCTCCACATCATTTTCCAACTTTCATCATTATATAATATTTATTCTGTTGGTATGCATTCACATTTTCCTTTGAACTTCTTGGGGATCTGGAGTCCAGCAAAATCATTGTCACTGGCTATATCAGTGTCCTTATTATTTTTGATGTAGACTTTATTTTGAACAGAGTGAATCTTGAATCAATGTAAACAGGCTATTATCCACTGAACCATTTTGTTAGTGGTATGAACCTGTATAATCATTAATTTCTCATAAGAGGGAACATAGAAGATTAATTGGTTAATTTTAAGTTCCATGATTGATTGATATCTAGATTCTGTCCATTTTTCTTCAATTACTTTTGGCTGTGCCGATCCTCACTCTAATATGAATGTGCCAAAAAGATTTTGATTCCAGATTTCAAGTTTCAGTTTCAGTGTTACTGACTCATTTCACAAGGCCTGATTAATCTGTGTTTCAGTTGAAATGGAAGAATGGCAAGCGATGTGTGCCTGAATGATCAAGTTTTTTAAAATATCTTTTGATATGACTGGTCCTTAACAAATTTGTCACAAAAAGAACTGCAACAATGCAAAGCAAAGAATAGGGTCATGCCAGCAGTGTCAACGCTAACAAGAAGAAGATTAGAAAAACTATGTAAGGTAGGTAGGTTACAGCATAGTACAAATTGTTTACATTCTTTTGGCTTAAATGACTAATATAACTTTGGGTCATGTTTATTTTAGAAAATATCTCATTGAATGGTTCTCATAACTTATTCAGGATTAATACTGTTATTACTTGGAATATTGTCAATAAGACTCCAATGTATACCAGACAGCAAGGTTTGAAATTGAGTTTTTTTGTTCTGGGCATATTTTTACCAGTTGCGAAAATTTAGGTGCTTAAATATTAATTTTTATGTATGTTTTGCAGACTGTTTATATATTCATAGGTCCAAAACTGGTTGCCTTTGTACACCAGTGTGTTTCAGAACCTGGAGAGAGTAAAAAATTTGGCTCAAATTGAATGAACATATGCTAAGGTAAGAATTAAACACATGGACTGCTGCAAGGTCCTCATAACCATGTAATATTTTTAAAATGCCGTATATATGTTCATGTAAGTCACATCCAACTTAAAGCAGCATTGATCCAAGATCTGCCAGCGCATTATACAGTGGCCGATCATGGTCTGTGTTGTTTGCAGCTGGATCGGGTTTGTACATCAGTGTATGTGGTATGGTGATTTTTTAAATATAAATATCACTTAAAATTATAGGATATTTTGCATTTAAATTTGAAGGCATGTTTAAGTTCATATCTTTAACAGAATTTGAAGTGATGATGGAATCATAAGAGGATTAAAAAAGATCTTTAAATTTTCACTCTTATCATTTCAGGAATATGACAAAACAGAAACTCAGGGATTGAGAAGATTTCTTTGAGTGGGCAGGGATAATACTCTGATGGAGATTAAAGTTTCAAAGAGCCCAGTTCAGATCTTGGTGCTATTACCAGTTTGCCTTAGTCTTTCCAAGATATGTGGGGGTAATTTTATTTGAAATATGTTCAGGTCATTTCATGTGGAGCTTAATTTAGGAAATGAAAAAAATCAATCTAATTGTATATGCAAAACATTTAATAATAGTTTTTGCTGCAATAAAAACATTGCCCATAATTTCAATAAATGTTAATTGTGCATTCATTTGTCTAATTTAAGGTCTCAAACTATATATACATTTATTTTTCTTATAGCCCATTGCTTGTGTCCCTCCCAAAAGTATCAATATCCAATATCATATTTTTGTAACAAATTTAGAATACAGAGAGAAAGAAACGGTCTGAAAATTCTGATAGTTTTTTAATTCAGTTCAAAGCATAGAAAAAGAGAGTGATGTTTATTCACAGAATGTGCAGGTTTGTGAGAATACAGTCCTGTAGTTTGGGATGAAACTCGGGCATGCTAATATGTTTTATGTTGTTGTGACTCAATTGAGACATACAGATGTACTTCATTTGTGTGTTGGCAGCATTGTCTTCATATGAGTCAAATTTAAAATGAACTTCTTGTGAAATGTTTGTCTTGTGTCTACTGCCCCAAGTCAATACTTTTACTTTAGAACTCTTGCAGGACTTTGTGGATTAAAGTCAGGTTGATCTTTGAGTTAATGTAATAAAGCCCTAATTCAGGTTTGATTTTGACCATTTTTTGAGTTATTTGTCCATTTAAAGTTTATTGTCACATAATCAGTATTGTTCCTATTCAATATATTTGAAGGGCTTTATGAAATGAAATTAGATACTGGACTCAATAACTTTTAAAGGACTTGATGAATTGAAAACAAATTTTATATATGGCTTAACATTATGGAATCCTAGGTTAGGATCCATTTGATTAAATTATGAGTTCTGTTTGTCTTGTAGATTTGTTTTTGCATAACGAATATATTTTTCACCTCAAGAACTTTTGAAGTACTGCATGACATTAAACTTAATTTTAGGATAGGTCTTAATATTAACAAGACCTAAATCAAGTTTGATTTTAACCCTTCTCTGTTAAATTTTGACTGAATTATAGCCCCTGCCTGACTGAATTACTGCCTATCCTTGACTGAATAACAGCATCTGCCTGCTTGAATTACAGCACCCTACTGACTGAATTACAACCCCTGCTTGACCGAATTACAGCCCTTGATTGACTGAATTACAGCCCCTACTTGACTGAATTACAGCACCCAACTGTCTGAATTACAGCCCCTGCTTGATCGAATTACAGCCCCTGCTTGACTGAATTACAGCCCCTGCTTGACCGAGATGCTTATAGCTGTATCTTGAACCAAGGTTTCTTTAATTATTCCAAATTGGCTGGAGTGTCCAGACACATTTTTTGTTGTACTCCTTTTTTGAGAAAAGCATGCCACATAACATCCACATTTCCATCTGCCATGCTTTTATTTCTGCTCTGTAACTTTAAAGCAGTTTGAAAATAAGGAATGAAACTTGGTATAGTCGTACATCATTGTTAGAAAATGTTACATGTCACATTATGTGTACTATTTTGAATGTCATGGCTCTGTATTTGTAGTTTCCTTTCAGCTATAATTTTCATGCTATTTGAAATCAAGCAATGAAACTTAGCATGTTTATGCAACATCACTACTAGGTGTGCTACATACCATATTGAGGGGCCTGTTTTCAAGTTCAAGACCATGGCTCAGTATTTTAAGGTTTCCCTTGCACATTCCATTCCATATTTTCCCTAATATATTCCATTCCATTCTGTGAGTTTTCTCTTACATATTCCATTCAATATTTCCCCTAACATATTCCATTCCATTCTGTAAGTTTTCCCTTGCATATTCCATTCCATATTTTCCCTAACACTTTCCATTCCATTCTGTAAGTTTTCCCTCACTCTTTCTATTCCATATTTTCTCTAAGACACACTCTCCATCCATTCTGTAAGTTTGGAGTTGTTTGAGGTTAATGGATGAAATTTGCTGTTCTAATGCCATTAGATGGTGCATTGTGTACTAAATTGGGGGTCCTATTTTCTAGGTCAAGACTCACTAAGTTTTCTGTCATGCTTTCCATTCCACTCAGTAACTTAAGAGCTGTTAGAGATTAATGGATGAAACTGTCTATTCTTATATTTAATCGTTAGAAGATGGTCTGTTTAGTACAACATTGGGGGAACTATCTTCAGGATTAAAGTCAAAGATCAATATGTCAAGTTTTCCATCACATTTCCCTTTTTGCTCATTAACTTTAGATCCCTTTCAGCTTTAGGGATGAAACTTGGTATACTTATTCATTATGATTAGCAAGTATCTGTGTATCATATTGGGAGGTCAAAGTTAATGTCCTGATCAGTACTTTAAAGTTTTCCTTTCCAGTCTATAACTTAGAAGCTGTTTGAGATTAAAGTGATGAAACTTGGTATACTTGTATGTCATCATTAGCAGGTGTGTAGCATACAGTATTGAGGATCCAAGCTTCAGGGTCAAGGTCACATATCAGTATATTAAGATTTTCTTTATACTTTCCTTTGGAATCTATATCTTTAGAACAATGTAAATTAAGGGATGGAGACATGGTATATTTGCTGTGTACCACACTGTGGGTCCTATCTTCAGGTAGGTCAAGGTCAGAGGCTAATATTGTGGGTTTCAGTAACATTTCTCACCCATGCAACAGAGAAATCTAGCTGTTTTGATAGCCTTACTTTTCTTATCTCAGTCTAGTCATCTCAGACCAGTCGTCTCAGTCAAGGTGTCCACGCGCTCAGAACTACTTTTAAAAAAGAAAACCTTGTTGTCTTCTGCTGTGTCTAGCGTAGTTGTTCTAAAATCAAACAACAACAACAAATATATAACAAAAACATAGTAACTTAAGGTCAATCCATCTTTGAGAACACACCATACAAAAACATTTTGAGAGAGACAAAGACACACATGCACATGATGTTGAGCTTTTTGGTATTATGCTAGTTCGTTCCGCACAGCATGGTCAGTTTTATCCTTTATGTAGGCCCAGCTCAGTACATTTTCAGGTCAGCATCATTAAATGTAGCTAAAGCTACCTAACTAGTTTTAAATACTTTGTGTGAAACAAATTATATACTGTTAGCTACATTTAATGACGCTGACCTGAAACTTCATAGCCTCCCAACTCTCTTAACAACTACAGAAAACTTAGTAACAGCCAGAAATGTGTTATATCAAACATGCTTTATTCTAATTTTGTTAAGCATCTCCATTGTGCCCCAGTTGAATCAAAAATATACCTACACTATTTAATGACGAATAATGCACTTACCAGCCAGAAGGAATCATTTATCCGTCAACACATTAATCCATAAAGCAAATTTCACTGTAGCACTTGCCATATTTCCAAGACAGAAAAATAAATTTTCAAAGAATCCGTGAACTTGAAAGTTTAGCACATGGTTATCTGCTAGGGTCCATATTTGGAGGGTCTTTTATACACGGGGGTAATTTTACAATCAGTATTAAGGACAACACAAGTATGTCACAAACAGTTTCACCTCCTTCAAAGAAAAGAAGAGTTATATATGATAGTGGCACAGATCTCTAATTACCCATGAATAATCTAATGCAACATGTTACTCTTCGTTACAGCTTGTACTAAGTATAACTACAGTAGAGCTGAGTACCCAGTATCGTTTCATTATTTACAATAAAACTTTTCAAAATTGGAGCTGATGAAAATGAAACAGTTTCTTGTAATAAATATTCATCATTTATTGTTAATTTCATATAACATCCATACATTAAATGTGATAATACCTCATTACTATACGACGTTTCATGTTGTTATTTTTCTTTGCTCATGCGTATAAACTGTGTACTTCAGATGCAACGGTCACACCACAGCCCTCATTAGCATATCTGTATTAATTAGCCGCATGTAAACATTTGGACGTGAACTATATTACACTAGTGAAGAGTTCTTTTTACATTAAAGGAAAATATTGGGTGAGAAAAATAATCTACTTTGGGGTTTGGACTGAGACAAGGAAATCCCAGTTGCGGAGTTACATTATATGTCTCCCCACGAGGCTTGCCGAGTGGGGAGACATATAATGTAACCCCGCGACTGGGATTTCCTTGTCTCGGTCCAAACCCCAACATAGATTCTATATATCTCTTCTGCTCAATAACGTCCAAGTTGTATAAGGTAAATTAATGAAGTTTGGTATACTTATATATTGTCACTAGTAGATTTGTTGCATTCCATACATGTGGCCCTATCATTAAATTCAAGGTTCAGGAGAGAACCATGGTGGACTTATTTTGTTTTCTTCATTTGATGGCATCTAATTTGTCATTCATAGTGTTTTATTGTCAAGGTCACTTATTAGTTTCTTCACTTTTTGTCTAATGCCTTTTGAGATAGAGACATGAAAATTGCTACTTTCCATGTCTGCATAATAATTTGATTTATCACATAGGCGGTACACTTTGCTTATAGTGTGTGCAGTATCATATTTTTTATATTATACATGTGAATATATCACTTCATGTGATTTTGATTAGTCCAAATAAGCCCATGAAATTATTGTGCAGTACTGTTTTTACTGATTGGCTGCGATTGTAGAAAAACTTTATTAACCCCGCCTTCTGGAAGTTTTTATTTTCATTGAACATTTTTGGCTGCCATTTTTTGATTCAACTCGCGAAAGGAAATTGGAAAAAATGGACTCAACTGTTTCAATATCGCCATTTTACCCCCACAGGGGTTTGTTATGTCATGTATAGCATACCATAACATGAAAAATGGCAAAATCCCCAAGACAAGAACAATAACAACAAGTAAAACTACTGGTAATGCTCAGATCATAGAGAGGGTGGGGGTGGTGATGAATGGGCGGTTTATTTGTAGAATGGAATTCACCCTATATACAAACTTGGTTTAAATGTGGACTTACTGAAGTGAATAAACTCACCTTTGTTCACTAAAGAATGTAGACATAAACCAGTCTCCCCAACTGACAGAACTTTGTCCAACCACAGCATATTTATGCGGTAAATATGTGAATCAAGTCTGACTCAAAAAGAGATTTGTTTATGTCTTCTGTACAGTCTAATGTTCCAAATCAAATACTGCATATATCCAGTCACAAATACATTACAGTAAATACGTGTATTTATGCATCCAGTAATCTTCTTTTCACAAATTATTGCAACAATGTAATGTTTAGTTGTGATGTGGAATTTCAATGTAAACACTATCACGGTGTTGCATAGGCCAACTCAAACCAGTACTTTGCACCGTATCAAACAGTGTGACATCACACGCATTGGACATTTTGTGTTGACAAGTGTTTTGTATTTTGTAAAATGTCCTGTTTATTTGGATGGATGCTTATTCTTTGATTTAGAGTCATCAAAAATGTATAATATACTTTTACTATTTCAACTTTGTTTGGGACTATTTTTTTATGCACAATGAATGAAAGGTACAGCATCTGTCAGAATGAATAAATTATCCATTCTTCTTTCTGTCTAAATAATTTCTACTGAAATAAAACTATGTGATAAAAAGAATCTTAATGGGTAATGATTTAATATTAAATTTATGAAACTCATTAAATAATGTCTAGCTTTTGCTCACCAAGGCTCGCAAAAGCTGGACATTATTCAACTCGTTTCATAAATTCAGTATTAAATCGTTACCCATTGGAGATTCTCTATATCTCTGTCTCTTTGGTCACACTAAGATTTTTCATCACATTAGGCAGGGGACAACATTTCATGAATATTTAGCTTGTTCACTGAACACAAGCTTTCCCAGTAATCCCTGGCTCATAAATACTTCTGCCAGGAATTTTAATGTTATCAACTAACCATTGACTGTGTGATTTTTTTCAATGAAAAGCCTCATTTCTACTAAAAGACAATTAATTTTAACCAAGAATCAGTAATCAGATTGATTTAAACCTAACATAAAGAAGATTTCTAACCTTTAGAAAAATCATTAGAGATTGTTTAGAATGAGTTTATTTACGTGTTTTATAACAATACTCATCATGATGTTTTTTGCATGTTATAATTGTAAGCTTTTATTTTGCAGTGAAATCCACTACAGCTACCACACTAATGTTGCTACTGTTTTTGTTGTCTTGTTTGACATGTGCACTAACACCTACAACTGATAGTGCCATATTGTTCACTATGTGTGGAGGTAAGTTTACATCTAAAAATCAAGGTCATGAAGGCAATACAGGAAAAGTTATTAAATGTCATGATGAATATCATTGTCAGTGAAGGGAGCATGCTTCTTCATAGATTGCACATGAAAATTTACATCAGGAAAATGTAACTTGCTTTCTGATTGGTTTAACATGAAATTTACAGCTGTAAAATGCAACATGCTTTCTGATTGGTTGAACATGGAAATTTGCAGCAGTAAAATGTAACTTGCTTCTCTGATTGAGTTGAAACTTCGCTGTCATTCTGACATTGGGGAACTATATTACTTTGTGCTACAGAACATTTTTAACAATATCTGGACCTCATTTACTAAAATGGATTGAGAATATGTATTTATTGTTTTTGAATTTTTTTTATATTTACCAACAAAAGTATCTTTTTTTCCTGGCATTACATCAATATGTTACATTTAAATGATCATAAAATCCTCAAATCCTTTAATATAAAATTGTAATTCACTAAATATTTTGATTCTCTAAATGAATCATCAGTATGCCTTAGAGGAAGTAGAAACTCTGTTCACAAAAATGTTTTGTCATAAATTTTCACAGCTTATTCAATTTAGGAAATGTGCATGTTTAGTTTCCATGTTTGCAGTGATAGCTACAAAATGAAATGGAACTTCTGACTGTTCAGAGGGGCTTCATTAGCACAAACTTTTGCATTCTGGAAGTAAAAAGTCCAGATAAATAAAGATCCTGCCTTGCATCTTTGTGATGTAAAAATGTCAGAAGTAGAATGTAACAGAATCGGAAGTTGAGTACAGGATTGCCATGGTTTTCTTTATCTGTAATTGTCTATGATGTAAGAAATGGTTGAAAATGACCAGTGTCATTTGTTGCAAATCTTATTTCATTGTTTGTCATCAAAGTTTAACTCGTCATCTCCTGCTGCCCATATAAATGCATTCATTGTTGATTTCGACTCCTGTACATGTTTAGTTCCCAATCATTACCATACCTATTTTTTCATTAAAGATCTACATGGTTTGTACAACCTTAAAAAGTTCTTGAATCTGTGTGATTGCCTTAATAATGTCTTGAATGTTTTAATAAAGTTGGTTTTAACCTTATAAAGATGTTGAATTTTGTGACAAACTCACTCTCTGAATTTTGCTCAAAAATTCCTCTGGTAAAGTTAGGGAAATACAGAACACATTAAAACAGAATAAAATATTTCACTTTTTAAATCCAAAATTGCTTTTAATCATATATTTTCCAAACTTATGATTATAAATGCATAAATGGGGATAAAACCGAGTGTGTCAAATGACACATGACAGGGTTAATTGCCAGATGGATCAGTGTCTGTTTACTGCAGTGGTGAGCTAATTAGTTATATATTTTGTACCTATTTATGCAGGGATAAATAAAGTAACATATGGAGACAGTTCAGTTTCCATGAGGATAAAATGCACCCTGAAAACTTTTTGAAATCCTTGAAAGTCCAGAGAAACAATTCTCTGGGGGTGTTTGAACCACAATCTATAGTCAGAAGACTGACCACTTACTAGATATGCTGATGTTTTGCCCAAACAAAAAGGTACATATATACTGAATTATTTGAAAAGTAATTCTGCAGTATGTATGGAATATTGTTTTGTGTTTATTTTAAGAGTGTGATCTAATGAAATTTAATTAAATGTGAGTGCATTAGAAATTTGCTGGGAAACACAATTTTTTTATTAACTCTTAGGTGAAAACTAAATTACTTTACTCTGTGTCAGTGAATGATAGTAAATGCATGGTATGCAAACTCTGTAACATTGGATGCAAAATTATTGCAGGATGTACACACACAAATCTTACATGACCTTTGTTGTTGCAAGAGTGATTGAATAAAATTAGAGCTACATGGGCATATATTGCATAGAAGTTTCTCAGTATATGCATGCTAAAATTACAAATAAAAATTCTGTCACTATGTGGCCCCATTTAGTTACCAGTGTATCCATTAGGTTCTTTTTTCAAGCAAATCTCTTTTAATTAAATTTAAATATTGTAGTTGTTTAATCACTGGAATATTTCTTTTGATCTAACTTGACCTAACTTAACAGTATTGTTGGTAAATAAGGTATGCATGTATATGTGCTTACAATATTGGAGTTTGAATGGGTAAATAAATGAGTGACATATCACATATATAACATTGCAGATCGCTTATACTTTGCATAATATTTATCCATGCATGAAATTGTGCAGGGTTTCAAACATGAATTACTCATCACTGATGTACAAAGAGAACTGATTGGAAAATTGTTTCATGTTATAATCACTAAATCATGTATTGTTAAAGTTGGGGGAGGAATGTTGAGAAATATGGTGTCAAAACATGATTTCCGCTACTCATCTTCTGTGTTGATAAGTCAACAATAAAAACAGTGTAAATACTTTTAATTAAAAAAGGCAGGTGCATGTACATTTGGTACATTAAAACATTTATCATGGCATTCATTTCAAAAAGATACTTGGAGTTTTATCTGAGAGAAAGAGACAGAGAGACAGACATACAGAAACGTGAGTTGGTCGGTATGTACACCGATAGCCAGCATGATTGAAAGGTTAAAATAATTGACCTGCTTTAAGTCAACATCTTACTGTAGCTAGTCATTAATATTAGTACTAATTTGCATGCAGTTTACAGGCTTAATTTGATATGGCATGGTCCTCCTGGACATATTTCCTTTACACAAATGTTGCTAATAAACTTGACATGTTTTGAAAGAAAAAGTCACACATTACAATGTTATCTTGACTTTCTCCAAAGGTAGGTCATGCTGACTCACTGTCAGTGCATTTATATCATCAGTTGTGCATTTACATAATTTAAATCCAAGAGTGTAATATAAAACGTGAAATTTTCAGAAATTTACATTCATTTTTATATGCTTTCTTAAGTCAGCGATTTTATTATGGCATTGTGCATCCATATGTTAACGTTTGCAAGTCCAACCTATAATTTTGTTACAAGTAGAGAAATTTCTTGAAACTCTGTTTAAGCATATATCATGGGTAGAAGGTGTCATGTACCTCTAAGGATATATCATATGGTATCACGGTACCAATTGTTTTTCCATAGACCTCAATGCTAATGTTTTGTGAAATAAATATACTTTCTATCCTACCTCAGCATGCATGTCACCCACTGTCACTGAGAACAATGTTAGATTGTCAATTTGATAAGGACAGAACCAGGTACTCCATTGCATTTAAGAGAGATAACTCTGCTGGAACTAGACAGGGGTAAGAGTTATCTAGTTAAACCAGACACATTTTCAGTCATGTGTACCACATTTAAAAAAAATCATAAAAAATACAAAATGTGATATAGTTATGAATTAACATAATCTCACATGTTGCCAAGAGGCTCAACATTTTTTTAAGCCTAACAGAAAGTACAACTCTTACATAATGCACCAATCACAGCTAGTTTTGTGGTTTATTTCTGAATGCAATGTTCCCTACACCTTAAGCTCCGCCCACCTGGGGTTGTACAATTGGTACCGTTATACCATATGTAGAAGGTGTCACTTATATATCATGGGCAGAGGGTGTCATGTACCTTTAAGTACATATCATGGGTAGAAGGTGTCATGTACCTTTAAGTATATATTATGGGTAGAGGGTGTCATGTACCTTTAAGTATATATCATGGGTAGAAGGTGTCATGTACCTTTAAGCGTATATCATGGGTAGAAGGTGTCATGTACCTTTAAGCATATATCATGGATAGAAGGTGTCATATACCATAATAATAAGGACCTCCATCTCAAGGTCATTGTCACATTAAGTGAAAAAGTAATTCTGACATATATATCCTTATTCAGACTATGCCTTTGAACCAGTAAAGATATTTTAATTAAACTTTGTACAAATATCAGAATTAGACTTATGTCATGTACCTCATCCATGCCTCTCCCCCCTCCCCACACATACACACATGTCAAGATCAAGGTCATGGCAAGGGAAAATGTATTTTTCTGACTTATATCCTTGTTTGGAGTACAACTTTGTAACCACTAAAGATGTCATAATGAAACTTTGCCCATGTGTATACATCATGAACCCTGTTTGAAGGTTTGGGTCACTGCCAGGTAAGACTCAAATCGGTGACTTGAATCCTTGGTAGATTATAACTTCTGAACCATTGAAGATACTGTAACAGAGTTTTAGTTAAATCCTGTATAGATGATGTGTTGCATCATGGCCATTCCTTCAGCCAGAAGGTGAAGGTCACAGTAAGGGAAAATGTAACTCTGACTTGTATCGATATCCAGAGTATAACATTTGAATCACTTGAGATATTTTAATGAAATTTTGCCAATAACATGTATCACTGAATAGCCATTGTGTCACATACCTTAGCTACGGGGTGGTTGAGTGCTCTAAAGCGCACACCTTTACTGATCACTGCCATCTCTCTCTTCATGTCTGTTCAAGTCTTGGGCTCAGCCAGTGTGGGTATGTAAGAAAGCTGCCAGTAGCTTCCCATGGGTTGGTGGTTTTTACTGGGGTTTCACACAGGATCTTCCTCCACCAGTTATAATGGCTGCCATGTATAGGCTATCTTGCACTGAGAAATGGCATTGAACCCAAAACAACAACAACAATCATAGCTTCACTTCTGCTGAAGGGCAAGGCCTTGTCAAGGGAAAATATAGATCAGTTACCTTTATTTATGTATGGTTATAACTTACAAACCAATCAAGATATTTTTTATTAAAGGCTATTATATATCAAGACATGACAGTGTGTCAGTAATACCACCAGCCCTCAGGGTCAGCGTCACAGCAAGGGATAATGTAAGTCAATGGTCTGTTTCCTTATCAAGACTTTCACTTATCCCAACATATATTTTAATGAAGCTTTACCCACGTTCATGAAGATCAAGGTCAGTAATAAAGAAAAGGTAATGAGATGGATGAATCCTGTGCCATTTACATATGCTGTATATAGAATACATTAATATATCTTACTGAACAATTTTTGTGTACAAAATTGAAATCTTTCTTTTAGCTTGTCATTTGATTCATTATCAATTCTCTGTACATTTTCAAATTTAAAGCTGCCAACTTTTTCCAATTTACAGATATTGTGCCAGTTGATCCCTATGCTTTTATTGGAGAAAGACTTGTTCTGACCTGTGCCATATGGGATGTTAATAATAACAAGACTGTCTCACTGTATTTTGACACATCAGTAAATAACAATGGTAATTGGAGCAAGGTGGAAGTAAACCAGACTGGATATGAGATTACACAGTTGAACAGTTCTGCAATTAGGCTGACAAGCCCAGTTCTAACGGTAAAGGATGCACAAAGGCACAATAAATCCAGGAGTTACAGATGTATGGTCCGAGAGGTTGTGAATAACTGTACAGAGAGGAGTGAAAAATTTGTCAAGAATGAACGTGTCAAAATTGACTGTAAGTAATGTTTATTATTTTGAGTAATCTGTAAATTTTCAAGCTTATGTTTTGCCTTAAGATGTATAAGTGTATTTATGAGTACTAAACGGTGATTTTGTGACATTTTAGGGGTCAAACAGAACAATGCTTTTGCTACAAATTTTCTTATTTAATTTATAGTTTCACAAAACAAGACCAGGAAGCATTTAATACAATTTATTCTTTTATTTCCCGTCTTATTGTCTGTCTTTCTTACACAGATTGTAAAAATGACAAGAGTAAAAGCAGTGTTAAATTGCACATGTAAACTGTCTTAAATGTTCTAATGATTTACACTCATAGATGCTGTTTTATAAAACCAGTCTAGCACATAAAAATTATTTAATTTTTACTGAAAACAGATGTATGGAAGTAGTATTGGTTTTTAAAGTCAAATCAGGGTTCAGAACTAGACCAGTGTTTGTATATTTAGATTTACAAAAGCAAAACCTTAGTGGAAAAGTCTGGAACCAGATTTCAGCAGTGTGTTGGATGGTTTTTGAAGGTGCCACTGGCCACATTTCATAGATTTCATGTATGTTGTTAGTTTGAGGTTCATTCAGTGCTGTGAAAAACTGTGGAATGCTGGGAATTTTTGTTGTCTGGTATGACTTGAAATAAATTGCCTACAAGTGTAACTGGTCAGTTTACCATATTCTTAAGCTGTTTTTGCATCCATTTAAATCTAGTTTGTGAACATTCAAAAATGCTCACAGAATACCTGAAATTTGCCCAGTTACATTTTTTGGAAAGTAAAATTTATACAGCTGTATTCATTTGGAGGCATAAGTCCCTTAATTTGTATTTTTATAGATAAAATTGTTTAAGAATATCTAACTGGCCAGGCATATAAGATTCAACTGAAACTTTCATACACATTCTTGCTTTGTAAAACTTTTGTTGTTATTGCTTGAAGGACATAGTTTTGAATTTGAGTCATGTGGCAATTATACTTAGCCAGATACCCACAGTATCAAGTATGTATTGAATACTTAAATAAGCTTATTCACACTGTTATATACATATATATATATATTTAATTTGCATTATTTGTTTCTTAGATTTTTTAAAAATTTCATTATATGCTACGGGTAATTGTATTTAGAACTTTACCTTGTCCAAAATCAAGTTCATTTTCTACCTGACCTGAATTATTGATTTGTTTTAGTTCTGTAAACAGCTAATACATAGCAAATATTTTCTCTATGAGCATGGGTTAATTATAAGGATTATTCTCTTGGCCAATGTCAAGGACATTGTGTTTACCATGTTCTTTATTATTTTGGTAACAGACCTCTAATTATAACTAAGATTTTATCTTGTAAACATTTGAAACCTTCCAGAATGAAATTTTCCAGAGGTCAAGTAGAGGACTATATAATCTTGTTTATTGGAAAAATCATTTATTCATGCTATATTATCTCCGGCATTTCATTTGGGCTGGAATTTATTTATTCAGATTATTTAATTCAAATTATTCTTCTCTGGAAATAGAAAGTGCTAGAATATAACATTCTTGGAAAAAGAGAGACTTGGATTTATAGTGAAATTGAAATAAGGATTTATTTTTGGATTGTATTGTTGTGATCCAACAAAAGACTGTTGGCACATAACCACAACATGGGCCACCACAGGCACATTAACACTTCCAGCATTATATTTATTTTGGAATATCACTAAAGTGAAATTATTTGGGATTTAATTTGCAATACTGTAAGTTCCTTTTTTAACGTTTTGACTTTGTGTTCTAGAGAAAATAATTATTTGTTGCATTTTACAAAGCTTGTTGCTTCTCACTCTTTTCTGTTACTGTTAAGACCATAGTGTTGTAAAAACACCTGTCTAAGTATTCCAGGGTTCTTCTTTAATAATGAATGATCCCATAGGCCATATGTGGGGACTCAATTTTTCTTTAGAAATTTAACCCTGTGAAAAGTTTCAGAGTGGGGTGGAACCACAGTGCATCCAGTATAAGTGCGTTGTGTTATTTCATCATCCAAGTAACACAAAATGGATGGAAATTCAATGTTATAAATGGTGTTGAGAAAGAAGTTTGATAATGTGATTTGAAATACAGAAATTTTAATGAGTAGATGGAGGTAATGGAAAGTGCTATCACTTGATGACAACAAAGTGACATTGTGGTCATTCAGTCATGTTATGGACATTTTCTTTTGAATGAAAAAAAAATACTTAAAGCTTAAGACAACTTGGGAGAATTGTTATGACTGTCAGTATTGTTCACATGTCTCAGTGACAAAGTTTATACTAGAAAATGACAATTGAAATACTGTGTTATTTGCCAGGGGTTGATAATGTGTTTTGAGTAAACAAACATGGTGGAATGTGTCACTGACAAAATTTAGATAGAAAAGACAATTGAGAAATTGTATTTGCTGCTAGGGGTTGGCAATATATCTTGAATGAAGACACTTGATGGCGTGTCTCAGTAAAAAGTTTACATGAGAAAATGACCATTGAGACATTGTATTGTCTGCTATTGAGACATTGTATTGTCTGCTAGGGGTTTGCAGTTTGTCTTGAGTGAAGACACTTGGTTGAATGGTTCAGTGACAATATATATATTAGAAAATGACAGTTAGACATTGTATTATTAACCAGTGGGAGGCAATATGTCAAGTGTGAGGACACACTTGAACAATCAGCATTTCATAATTAGTGCATCGGACTAATATATTTGTCATGATTTAGTGTATTCACTTCACAGTAACAGATAAAAAGTTGAACATGAACAATTTCATAACAGTGATGAAGAAGAATTAGGATAATTAAAATGAAAAAACTAGTTTTAATCAGGCAAGAAATGAATTCATATTTTTCTATTCAAGGTACAGGGTGAGTGAACACAGTTTAAAATGACCGTGCACAGGCTGAGTATTTGAATGCTCATGGGAAAATTACATTTTTTATGCAGAAAACTCACATTTAAAAAAATCTTGGGCACTAATAGTTATATTAATATTTGAAAAGGATATTCCAACATGAAAAGGATATTCAAGCATGGAAAGGATATTCCAACATGAGAATATGAAACATAAGGAGGAGATTATGTATTATCTTCAAGCATTATTGAAATGTTATACACACATGTACTTGATAAGTATCAGGTTTAGAAGGTTGAAAAAGCAGTCAGTCAAGTTTACTTGAGCATAATATGCATCAGTAGTTACACTAACACCTTAAAAGTGGATATCTTGATGTTTGGTATCCTTTTAATGCCCTCATATAACAAACTTGATACAGCAACCCCAAAGTGTTGATGTGCTTCATGTAAAGCCACTTCAGTCTTTTAATCTTTCCTTTCTTTATGTATCAGAAGGCAGCAGAATTGCTTCCATAGCAGACGAAATGGAAAACCTATTTTTTTTACTTCGACAGAATGACAAAAACAATTTTGATGAAACTTTGTAGGAATAGTTCATATGCATGCACTGTGAACATTTTTCTGGGGTTACTTCCCAAGCAGTGGTGTGGTTTAATTTGCAACCCTGTGGAAAACCTATTTTCTACCAATCCAAAAAGGCAGAGCCAATTTTGATCAAATTTGTCATGAGTGTATGTTTGGACAGGCTGTATACAAAGTTGGTTTGGTTCCCTTAGTAATGGTCAGGTTTCTTTTGTAATTACTGTAGTTGGAAAAAAACCCACCCTATCTTCAAAGTAACCAGTTGGAAAACCTATTTTCTACTTCTTTAAAATGGTGGAGACAGTTTTTATAAAATGATTTGGAAAGCTTATTTTTGACTTTCTTTGAAACAGCTTTGATCATACTTCGGAGGAGTATTTTATTATAATATTATGTACCAAAATTTTATCTGGGTGGTTCCCATGGCAATGATGTGACTTCCATAATAACCATATGAAAAACCTATTTTCAATTTCTCCAAAGAAGCGGAGTCAATTTTTATCAAACTTAGTAGGAATGTTGCTTGGATTATGCTTTATCATATTTTTATCATAATTTCCATAGCAATGGTGTGGCTTCCTTAGTTACAAGGTGGTAAATTCATTTTTAACCTTTTTGTCAGAATAGTGAGCCTGTTATTTCTGGGGTGGCTCCCATAGCAGGGTTCATTTCAAACTGCTCACCAGTAACTCTTAATTAACTACCAGTACTGCTGAATATGATATTTATGTAAACATGGGGTTTTCACTGAAAGACATCAGGACTTAACACATCTTGTTTTCCTAAATGAAAATAGCACTGATCTGACATGCAATATGGCCACCATGGCAGCCATCCTGAAAATCTTGTTATTGCTACTTCTCCAGAACAGAAAGTCATGTCAACAAAAGGTTTTCACCAGAATACTTCTAATGGTGTCTCTGGTTGGTCCTGAATAAAAATGGCTCTACCTGGACAGCCATTATGGCCACCACAAGTGGTCATCTAAATATGTTTATTATAGCTGCTCCACCTGAACGGATGATCACATCAACAGATTTTTCTCCTAAAGAAATTCTTATGTCTAGTTAGTTGTAAATGAAAGTGGTGCCAGTCTGGTATCCAGTATTGTTACCAAGCAGCCATCTTGAAAATTGTGGTATTGCTTCAGAATGGAAAATCATCAAGGAGTTTTTACTTGAAGACTTCTCATGATGTCTGGTCGCAAATGAAAATGGTGCTGCATAAGCTTCCAATAAGGCTACCACAGTGGCCATTTCAAAAGTCTTGTTATTGCTGTAACTCTTCATGAATGGATGCTTATGTCAACATAGGGTTTTCACTGAAAGACTTCTTATGAAGGCTAATTGTTGCCAAATGAAAATAGTGCTTATCTGACATACAATATTGTCACCAGGGCAGCAGTCTTGAAAATCTTCTTCCTGCTGCTGTTATGAATGTCTTACTTCATGAGATTCAAAGCTCATAAGGTTAGGGCTATTGCTGCATCTTGGGCCTGGACCTTTCTCTTAATTATACTTTTAATCAGTGCAACACCAGAGTGAAGGCGTTTATATGTATTAGAGCTAATTGCTTCAATCCACTTGTCTAGACATCATCCAGTCTGCAGCAAAGTAGCTTACTTGTAGTAATGGTAAATTCACATTGGCAGCCTATCTACCACTGGGCTGGTATTGCATAATTAAAAATTAGTTTTAATTCCATAAGACTACAGTTAGAATGCAAGATTCCAATAGAACAAGTTATACTAAATACTTAAATACATCAACTATGGACACCACAGCTGCCATTTTGAAAATCTTGTTATCACTACTCCTCCTAGACATATATTCATATTTACATGGGATTTCCATTAAAAGATTTCTTATGATACCTAGTTGGTCTTTAGTGAAAATTTTGGTGATCTGAGATCCAGGATGGCCACCATGGTCTCCAGATTGAAAATCTTATTGTCACTACTCCCCCTGATGATCATACATGTATCAACATGCGGATTTCACTAAACGACTTCTAATAATGTCAGGTTGTTTCTAAATGAAAAAGGTCTGACAGATCTTTTGGGGTTTAATTGATCAATGTTCATGATTGTTTTATGAATGGATTGGGGTTTAAAAAATAAAGTTCATGACTTGCTGTGATCTTCAGATGAAGAAGCTGAAGAAAAATAATCCCACCAGTTTTAGTTCTATCTCATTGGCTTGTGAAATGTTTTCATTTAGAGTTACTATAGAACTTCTAAAACTGAAAGTGCTGCAGACCTAAAACATGTTTAAAACTGTTTTGACTTCTTGTGGGGTTGCAGAAAAGAGACGTCCTTACTTGAGAACTGAAAAAGTCATCAGACATTATCAATGGAAGTTTTTAGGAAAGAGAAGTCGTTATTTGAGAACTGAGCAAGTCATTATAAATTGGGGCTTGTAGGAAAGAAAAGTCCTTGCCCTGGGACTATATGAAGACATGTGAGTGGTGCTGAGTATTTGACTGATTGATGTTTAGAGTCCATGAAGATTACTCTAATTTATTTCCTTACACAATGAAATGTACCTTAGTGGATATCTCAAGATAAGGGACACTTGCTCAGAAAGTACTCAATTTATAAACCATATTTAAAATTTACCTCAGTATTTTGCCTCACTGTAAAGGGTACCTGTCCATATAGAACAAAATGTTTTGTGATTCCTTGAGTGTGCTGTATAGACAGGTTTCATAATATGCATTGGTGTTACATAAAGAAATCATTCAGTCTGATTAAAATCAGATCTCTGCTGCCCTATGTGAAGATCTGATAATGACAGCTTAAGGGTCATGTTCTGGTGATCTTTGAATTAGCCAATGGAAATGTAGCTTTCAAAAATCTGAAAGTGAATCAAGTCATTCATTACAGATTCATGCTCTTCATCCACACTACTTAGTCTCCAAACACAAAGATATAAGACTTCATCTGATTGGTTGATAAAATTAGCAATTATGGTAATAACATAGCAAAACATGACCCCTAAGTAGTTGCTATCAGATCTTCATTTATTACAGTGGAGATCTGATTTTAATCAGATTGAGAAATGATTAGAAAAAACAAAAAGAATACAAAAAGTTTCTTTGTGTTGTACACAAGGATTGCTTTTTAAATTCCTGGGAAATATGCTTTTTCATGACTAAAATTGTAAGAAACATAGCATCATGTTCATGATGCATAAGTATAATGACATGCATAATGTCACTGAATACACTCATGTGGGACAGACATATCCCACATGGCTTTTCTCACACGGCTGACTGTATCACATGTATATAGGAGTGAGAAAAAACAGTATTAAACATAAACAAACCTTCACAAATGGTAGAAACAGCAGTATGAAGATAAAGCATATTAGTAGTCATAGACTGGTATCCTGGCCTTTTTTTGGCTTGAGATTATTACAGCATAATAGTAGCCATAGACTGGTTTCCTGACCTTTATTTGACTGGAGACTATTGCAGTACAGAAAGAATTTTGTCCCATAGTTAAATGCCTGAGTTCTTCACATAGACACAACTGCATCTGATGATTATTGAAATGCAGTAGGAATTATTGTAATATTATGCTTATGAAAACTTTTCATGCATTTAGACATAGCCCTGAGAACTTTTCATGCATTTTAGACTGTCCACATAACCCTGAGAACTTCATGTATTTCAGACTATCCACATAACTCTGAGAACTTTTCATGTATTTTAGACTATCCACATAACCCTGAGAACTTTTCACGTATTTTAGACTATCCACATAACCATGAGACCTGTTTATGCATTTTAGACTATCCACATAACCCTGAGAACTTTTCATGCCAAGTATATAATTGGGACAAGCTGACCTGTACATGGGACATGATTCCATATTTTCACAAGGAGGACATAAGAGTGGAATGCTTCTGGACGAATGATCAAAAGTACAAGGGAAGGTAAATGAAATATTTTATGTGTGTATAACTCTATCTTTGTTAAATAACTGTTATATTGATTATACTTGAGTCAGAATGTTACTCCTTTTAGCTTGAGACAATAATGTACATTCTGATTGAATGACCACTTTCTTGGCACTCACCTGTCTTGAGATAACAGACATGGGTTTCATTAAATTTCATTCTCAAAATTTCTCATCAAAATTAGGATTCTGCCATCATGTTGCATGTGATACTTCTGATAAGGTTAGAATTTTGTCAGGAGCAGAGACAGTTAAACAAAGAAAATCCATGTGTAACATATTTACAATTTTATGCAGGAAAATCTGTTTCATATTGCATTACAGAGGTCAGGGATGTGTCAAATTTGAGGAAATCCTCTTGCAATCCCAGTCAGAAACTAAACATATTTATTGTTTAGTGAAAAATTGTTGCTGTTGACTAAGCAGTAAGATAGATTTTCAAACTGTGCAATTTGAGCATGTAAATTTCAGATCTTTAAAGAAACTAATTCCAGGTTCATAATGTACATACAAAATTTAGCTTTTGGGATGGTCTGTTGTTTATTATCTGATGTCTGCCTGTCTGTCTTTTAGCAAAAGTTTTATTGCTACTCTGTCTAAACTTCATGGAGGATTGCCATGCCATGTAACCTTCAAATTCATCCAAAGGTTGGGTTGGTCTTGAATGAAAATGGTACTGCTCAGACTTACAGTATGGCCACCACATCTGCCATCTTGAAGAGTAAAATTAGAGTTGAAAGTATATATATATATATATATATATATATATATATATATATATATATATATATATATTAAGTTTGTGAAATATTTAAAATAAAGCATATTCAGGACATAAAGTGAAGGCTTGAGAATGACCTATGGTCATATTTAACAGTGGTATGAATTTGACTTAATGGTTGTTTTGAACAGAGGGAGGAAGAATGACTGGATGGTTGTATATCTTCATCTTCTTGTATTGGAAACGAGAAAAATTAGACTTTTTCTCAGCTGTCTTGCTCCACTGTTGCGGCTTCCTTTGTTATCGAACAAGCCGCCATCACGTGATACTCGCCAGTCCACCCATTTATGCTATGATGGACCCTCATTAATTGCGTTAAATGGCCACTCCTTGGCTCTCCACACTACATTGTGCACTAGACTAAACGATCTGGGACTACATTCATCATTCCATAACTGTAAACGGAAGCGAAAAAAGAAGCGTTGTTTCAAAGCTGGCCGGCGTAGAACAGGAAGAAGAATAACAGTTATCTCCCTTTCGCCCTTTCTGGTGCAGAAATTTAAAAATTCGGCCGTTAATTTAGACAACCTAATCCAAATTCCAATTAAATCGTCAACCTGTGTGTCAGCTATCGAAGAGATACCACTGCGCATCGCATTATTCAATGCCCAATCAGTAGGACCATCGGAAAAGCGCACAGAAATAGTTAATTTTATCAACGATCAGAATATCGACGTCTTTTTCCTGACAGAAACATGGCTAAAAACATCAGGCGATGAACCCAAGTGCGTGGATCTAACACCCACCAGTTACTCCATTAAGTCGTTCCCCCGCCACTCTCGCGGAGGTGGAATTGCTGTCATCGCAAAGATCTCCATGATCAACAGTCTTAACTACACAACAACTTTCAATTTCGACCACACATCGTTTGAACTAGTCCAAACTACACTCATACTGCAACAAAGGTCAGTCCATTTTTTCTGCCTCTACCGCCCTCCTCCTAGTAGAAAAAACAAGCTGACAGAATCTCTCTTTTTGGAGCAGTTTCCGAATCTCCTGGAATTTGGAAATTCGATAGGTGGCAACCTGATTATTCTTGGAGATTTCAACTTTCACTTTGACTGTCCTGGAAAGCCATGCACATCGAAACTCCTAGATTCCATTCACGTTTTCAACCTCAAACAGTCAGTTAGCCAACCCACCCATAAACATGGTCACATATTAGACTGGATTCTTTACAGACCTGATGATAATATTCTTCAGTCCTCCCTGGTGTCCCACGAACTTTCATCAGATCACCTCTGCATTATATGCCATCTTGACGTATCAGTCCCTAACCCTCCACTTTTATTCGCTACTAAGAGAAACCTCCGTATGATAAACAGAACCAAACTAATGCATGACATCCAAGCAAACCTAACAACTAGCTTACCCACTACAGCAGAACAACTTGATAACTGCCTGCATTCATTGCTCAACAAACATGCCCCAGCAACCAAGTGCAGAGTAGCGATTCAGAAGTGTTCTTCGTGGTATAGCAGTGTTAGGGACCAGCTTCGCACTGCTAAAAGAGACCGCCATAAAGCTGAGAGGCTTTGGCTTTCCACCAGACTCACTATTCATAAGCAGATCTATGATGCCGCTAAAAGAATGTCACAAACATAGTCCATGCAGATAAATCAGCCCACTACAGTACTAAAATCATGGAAAGTTCCAGCTGCAAAGAGCTATTTGAGATTACTAACAAGCTGATGTCAAGGAACAAATGTACACCACTTCCAGCTACCTTCTCTCTAGTCGACCTTCTGGACCTGTTTGCAAATTTCTTCCGTGACAAAGTACAAACCATCAGAGATAAACTTGACAACACAATTTCAGTTGACTCGTCGTCACCATACAGTTGCGATACAGAATTTCAGCGGCAACCGTTAGCAGCATTTGAACCTGTCTCTATGGATTTAGTACGTACAATCGTGATGAAGAGTGCACCAAAGTCATGTGAACTGGATCCGATTCCGACGTCACTGCTGCTAGAGTGCTTGGATCCAATATTGCCTTCACTAACTGATGTTATTAATACCTCTCTCTCATCTGGGGAATTCCCATCATTTTACAAAACTGCCATTGTAAAGCCTCTGCTGAAGAAACCAACACTCGACCATAATGATTTAAAGAACTACCGCCTAGTTTCTAATCTCCCATTCATGTCAAAATCTTAGAAAAAGTTGTTCTATCCCAACTTGTATCTCATCTGAATTCAAACAGTCTTCTTAGCAATGTACAGTCTGCATATCGCCCTTGCCACAGTACTGAAACTACTCTTCTGAAAGTAGTCAATGACCTTCTCTCTGCTTTGGATAGCGAAAAGATTACAGTCCTCACTCTCCTTGACTTGTCTGCAGCATTTGACACAATAGACCATGATATATTACTTCACCGTCTCCAGCATGTATTTGACATTCACGATACAGCCTTACTATGGTTCAAGTCCTACTTGGTCAACAGGACACAAATTGTGTCTGCAAATGGTATACACTCCAGCCCAGTTGATCTATGCTGTGGTGTTCCACAGGGGTCTGTTCTTGGACCTGTTCTTTTCATTCTATACACTCAGCCACTCTCAAGTGTCATAGATCATCATCCAGTGTCTCACCAATTGTATGCTGATGACACCCAAATATACAAATCTAGCCATCCAGCTGAAGTTGAGGCTACCATCCAAGGCGTAGAGAGGTGCATTTCCGATGTGAAATCATGGATGACATGTAACAAGCTGCAGATGAATGATGATAAAACTGAAGCCATTCTGATTACAACACAAAGACTTTCTCATTCGCATCCTTTACCTCAGACAATAAATATCAGCAACACCAACATTAAATTCACACAGTCAGTACAAAACCTAGGTGTTACTCTCGACAGTACTCTCTCATTGCACCAACATGTCATGAACATATGCAGGGCTGTATATCTTGAGCTGAGATGCATCAGCTCCATTCACAAGTATCTTTCAGTTGATGCCACTAAAACACTTGTGTGTTCCTTAGTACTTTCAAGACTGGACTATTGTAACTCAATTCTGTCTGGTTCGTCTCAATATCTACTTCAGAAACTTCAAAAAGTTAAAAATACAGCTGCTCGAATCATCCTTAGAGTACCACGATCAGAACACGCCTCTCCCCTGCTCTGTACCATACACTGGCTATCCATACAATCCAGAATTAAACACAAAATTTGTTCTCTGTGCTACGTTTCACTGACGGGCTCCAGTCCAACATACCTATCTGACCTCACCCATGTGTACACACCTGCAAGATGCTTACGCTCCTCTTCTGACACTCGTATTCTCATTATTCCCACTATGAAGATGAAATCATATGGACAACGCTCTTTTACATACCAGGGCCCAGCAACGTGGAACGAATTGCCCACTGCACTTAGACACAAAGACACAGTGATCTCATTCAAGAGCGCTCTTAAAACTCACCTATTTCAACTGCAAGAACAGACTTAAAGACCTAATAATATATCCTTGCCTTAAATATTTACAGTATATTTTCTGTTTCTACTTTCGTGGTGTGTGTTTTTATTTTTGTAATCATATCATTATATATGTTTTTTAAGTGTTGTCAAATGTTGTAAAGCGCTTAGAGCTTCTAAAGATTAGGCGCTATACAAAGTCCTCATTACTATTATTATTATTATTTAACAGAGGGAGGAAGGATGGCTGGATGGTTGTATTTAACTGGGGGAGGCAGGATTACATGATGGTTGTATTTAATTGGGAGGAAGGATGACTTGATGGTTGTGTTGAACAGAGGGAGGAAGGATGACTTGATAGTTGTATTTAACAGGGGGAGGAAGGATGACTTGATGGTCGTATTTATCAGAGGGAGGAAGGATGACCTGATGGTTGTATTTAACAGAGGGAGGAAAGATGACTTGATGGTTGTATTTAACAGAGGGAGGAAGGATGACTTGATGGTTGTATTTAACAGAGGGATGAATGTTGACTTAATGGCTACATTTAATTGAGAGATGAAGGATGACTTGATGGTTGTCTTTAATGGAGGGATTAGGCATAACTTTAATGAAATAATAAAGGATGACTTGATGCTTGTATTTAATGTAGGAATTAGGCATAACTTTAATGAAATAATAAAGGATGACATGGTGGTTGTATTTAACGTAGGGATTAGGCATAACTTTAATGAAATAATAAAGAATGACTTGATGGTTGTCTTTAATGGAGGGATTAGGCATAACTCTAATGGAATAATAAAGGATGACATGATGGTTGTATTTAATGGAGGGATTAGGCATAACTTTAATGAAATAATAAAGGATGACATGATGGTTGTATTTAATGGAGGGATTAGGCATAACTTTAATGAAATAATGAAGGATGACTTGATGGTTGTATTTAATGGAGGGCTTAGGCATAACTTTAATGGAATAATAAAAGATGACTTGATGCTTGTATTTAATGTAGGGATTAGGCATAACTTTAATGAAATAATAAAGAATGACTTGATGGTTGTCTTTAATGGAGGGATTAGGCATAACTTTAATGGAATAATAAAGGATGACTTGATGCTTGTATTTAATGTAGGGATTAGGCATAACTTTAATGAAATAATAAAGGATGACATGATGGTTGTGTTTAATGGAGGGATTAGGCATAACTTAATGAAATAATAAAGGATGACGTGATGGTTGTATTTAATGGAGGGATTAGGCATAACTTTAATGAAATAATGAAGGATGACTTGATGGTTGTATTTAATGGAGGGTTTAGGCATAACTTTAATGGAATAATAAAGGATGACATGATGGTTGTATTTAATGGAGGGTTTAGGCATACTTTTAATGAAATAATAAAGGATGACTTGGTTGTATTTAATGGAGGGCTTAAGCATGACTTTAATTGAATAATAAAGGATGACTTGATGGTTGTATTTAATGGAGGGATTAGGCATAGCTTTAATTGAATAATGAAGAATGACTTGATGGTTGTATTTAATGGAGGGATTAGGTATAACTTTATTGGAATAATGAAGGATGACTTGATGGTTGTATTTAATGGAGGAATTAGGCATAACTTTAATAGAATAATGAAGGATGACTTGATGGTTGTATTTAATGAAGTAAGTAGGCATAACGTTAATGGAATAATGAAGAATGACTTGATGGTTGTATTTAATAGAGGGAATAGGCATAACTTTAATTGAATAATGAAGGATGACTTGATGGTCACATTTAATGGAGTGATTAGGCATAACTTTAATGGAATAATGAAGGATGACTTGATGGTTGTATTTAATGAAGGGATGAGGCATAACTCTGGGAATAGGCATAACTTTAATGGAATAATGAAGGATTACTTGATGGTTGTATTTAATAGATGGATGAAAGATGTTTTAACAGGGATTTTTAATGGAGGCATTAAGGATGACTTTAAGGTTGTATTTAACATAGGAATTAAGGATGACTTATGGGTTGTGTGTAATAGAGGACTGAAGAATGACTTAATTGTCATGTTTAATGGATGGATTATGGATGACTTAATTGTCATGTTTAATGGATGGATTAAGAATGACTTAATTGTCATGTTTAATGGATGGATTAAGGATGACTTAATTGTCATGTTTAAAGGATTGATTAAGAATGACTTAATTGTCATGTTTCATGGATGGATTAAGGATGACTTAATTGTCATGTTTAATGGATGGATTAAGGATGACTTAATTGTCATGTTTAATGGATGGATTATGGATGACTTAATTGTCATGTTTAATGGATGGATTAAGAATGACTTAATTGTCATGTTTAAAGGATGGATTAAGGATGACTTAATTGTCATGTTTAATGGATGGATTAAGGATGACTTAATTGTCATGTTTCATGGATGGATTAAGGATGACTTAATTGTCATGTTTTAGTAGAGAGGTAATGGGCAGCTTAAGTTTCATATTTAATAGAGTGATGAAGCCTGACTTGACTGTCCTGTTTAAAAGAGAAATGAAATTGAGATGTGTGGTAATTGACACTAAGAAATGGAAAATGCTCTGACTATTCAGTTGCGTCTCCTTCTTTCTTAAAAACCTGCTTTGTTTTCATTCTCTCTCTCTTTCTCTCTCTCTCTCTCTCTCTCTCTCTCTCTCTCTCTCTCTCTCTCTCTCTCTCTCTCTCTCTCTCTCTCTCTCTCAGACCACTCAATTACATATATCTTTTAAAAACCTGCTTTACTTTCATTTTGATGAATTTCAAAATGATTGAAACAAAACGGATATGCTCATTGTAAACAATCATGATGATTGGATGAAGAGATTGAAGCTATAAATACTTCATTAGTAATAGTAAATTTTTTCTGTTCACCTAAAGTAGTTGGCTTGGTTAGACAGAAGTCTGTCTGGACATCTGAATATGTGAAGGATGTACACATAATTTAAGTGTTTGTAAGCAAATATCTGATTATATGGAATATGTCTATATGCATTTTAAATGTATGTAAGAAATATCTGATTACATTGAGGATGTGCACCTATTTTAAGTGTATGTAAAGAAATATTTCATGAGTATAAACATTGTATTGGTCATGAGTGGTGAAATTCATTGCTTACATAAATGGCATGGAAGATCTGTTATCCTGATGGAGAGAGAGAGAGAACAGAGAAGATAAAGAAGAAAATTAGTTAACCTCAAGTATGGAAATATATGTCATAATGATTGCCAAAACATCTAAAACAAGCCATTTACTTAACATTTATCACCCTTTGACCAAATGTTATAACAGAATTAGTATTTAACTATATTGTTTAGTTAATACTGATCTTAAACTTATTAAAAATAAACAAGAGATATGTTGATAATAAAAATGAAGTTCTATTCCTTGGAAGAGAGTATGACACACAAGGCATTCTTTTTGTGACATATGTAGCTGAAAATTGCAACTTATTACAGTAATTTTTTAAAGATGAGAAATACATTCAAAACATCGTGATAAAATTTTATTCAGTACAGAATTGTTCCACAGGAGTTACTTGACATTATATTTAGACAAACAATATATATTTCTTGAACCCATAATAATTACAATATTAATTAGATTCATGATAATTACTGGTTTACATATGATTTTTATTTTCAGTAAAACAAAAATTGAATGGAGCCGATGCCCAAATGACTCTTTTACATCATTCACCATGTATAAATTCATTATAGTCCCAGAATATTGGTTCTATTTCAACATCACCAATACTGTCAGGAGCGTGGTGAAAACTTCAGATCATTTTGATATTTATCCAACCGATATAGGTAAGCTTATCTCTAATGCTCTTAAAAGCTTGTCTCTAATATTATTTTAAGCTGGTTTCTAATACTCTTTTAAGCTAATCTCTATTATTCTTTTAAGCTGCTCTCTAATACTCTTGTAAGCTGGTCTTTAATACTCTTTTAAGTTAATTTTTAATATTCTTTTAAGCTGGTCTGTAATATTCTTTCAAGCTGGTCTTTAATATTCTTTTAAGCTGGTCTCGAATACACTTTCAAGCAGGTCTCTAATACTCTTTTTAGCTGGTCTCTAATATTCTTTTTAGCTGGTCTCTAATATACTTTTAAGCTGGTCTCTAATACTGTTTTAAGCTAGTTTCTAATACTTTCTAATGATGGTTTCTGATCCTTTTTAAAGCTGATCTCTAATACTCTAATACGTTGAGTAGAGGCGAGATAAGATACGTTTGCACATTTAATGCCATGATACAGTATAGCACTGTTGTTGGGGCCCATAGAACCTGACTGTATTATAGACCAAACTGTGTTTTAACCATCCAAGTCTGTTAGCTGGAGAAAATGATGCATGTACCAAAAAAAGATGGCCGGGCGGGGTGGGGTGGGGTGGTGGTGGTGTAATAAACGTGGGCTCAAAAACATGTGCTTTTGATTAAATGAAGACAAAACTATTCTGAAATTCAGATGTATATTGACAACTTACATTTTTGTAGCATAGTCCATAATGCATTAAGTACTGTAGATGTATATGAAAAATCTATGAATATGATATAGATCACATGTTATAAAATTCATGTATCAGTCACATCCTGTTAGAAAACACAGATCAGACATATAAAAAGAATAGTAGTCCTTGTTTGATCTATATCACATAGTCAACAAACATATATCACTAAACAGTTCACTATGATATTGTCTCCAGTAGCACGTGGCTGTAGTTGTTTATTTGCTACATGTACACATGTACTTAAACAGGCCTAGATTTTGGTCAGCAGGAGACAGTTATCATCATGCCAAGGCTACCCAGGGGTTGAGGCTATTCATAGAGAAATGAAAACGTGAACAAATTAAAAAGTAACTTGATGGCCAGACATCTATGATTTCAAAAGATTGATTCAATTTGCACTTTATGCCACTATTGGTAGTGATCGTAAGCATACATGTTTTTCCTACAAAAAGGAAACTTTCATGACACAATAAACGTCTTCCAGTCACTTTGGAAAATGCATCAATCTGTCAGATTCCTTTGTATTTAGTTAACTTTGATGCTGACTTTTCTTTCATGAAAGGTGCTTTATTTTTATTGAAAATTGAAGTCAGCTTGCTTTGATGAATGGTGCATGTGTTATTGAAGTCACTGCTAAAAAACAACTTTGGAGGACCAAACAAATGCCCATCTGATATTCTGGCAGCAACATCAAAGAATTATAGACCATTGATTGACACTGAATTTTTTTGTCATTTGCTGAGCATTTATACAGAACAATCACTGCTTTAAAGGTAATCAGTTTTCTTTGAAGTTTCAGCAAAACTATTTTTTCTGGGTACATTAAAAAAATTAGCCATTGTTTGGTCGATTGTAGTTGTTTCTGTTCCTGCCTTCAAAGGTTGGTTGATTGTAGCTGGTCTGGTAGCATGACTAGTTGAGTGATCACAGCATAAAGGTACTAAGGCCAGATGTCAGAATAAATGGATTATGGTATAACATTGCACTGTTAAGATGGTTTGTCAATATGAACAAAAAGGATTTGTTTATGTAACAGTAGATAGATTCCAGTGCATCTTACATACAAGTTTGTGGCTTCCTTTCATGGTCCACTTGAATTTCTCCACTCCAAACCCAAGATTGTATATACGAGTTTAAACAGCCAACCAGTGTTGTTCCAAATAATTGCCAAATGGTATATTTGTTCGCCAATAAGGAAAAATAAATCGCAGTTTGCAAAACCCAGCACAATCCCTGAATAAACTTTTTACATGTTATTTTGTCATACTTTTAAGAAGAAACATTTTTCATTTTTGAGAAAAATACATATATATGAAATTTCAAGAGCCATGACATGATGGTCTTATATTAGAGTTCATACATGATCTCTTCCTCAGAATGATAGTAAACTTTTTACACATTATTTTCATACTTTAAGAAGAAAACAAAATTGCGTATGAGAAAAATACATGCATATGAAATTTCAGGAGCCATGCCATGATCATGTTATATCTGAATTCTTGTTTTAACAGTGTGCATAGCTGCCAACTGTCCCGTTTTTTCCGTATTTGTCCCTAATTTTGGACCTGAATAACGGGTGTACTTTTTTGTGTTAAAAATCAGATTTTTCAATTAAAAAATTTTTTAAAAAAAATTCCTTGCAAATTTCCGTTTTGATCGTAACCCGGTTCCATTCTTAAAGTAAATGTGTTGCATGAATAAAATACGATTGGTCCATTCAAAATCGAGGCTGCCGTACCAAATTTTAACCGCCATCCGCCGCCATATTGGATTGCGCAGAGCGTCTGCTGCTAGGCCTATCACTGTATTTCATCTTCATGATGTCGAAAAGAAAAACAGAAGATTCAGAATTTTCTCCAGCAAAGAAAAGAAAACAGAATTGGAAGGACAACTATGCCGTCATCTTTAAATTTGTGAAACCATCTCGTAAAGGAGAAAACTTTGCATTTTGCAAATTGTGCAGTTGTGATTTCGCTATTGGGTATGGAGGCGCCCATGACATAAAACAGCATGAAAAAGCTAATAAACGTCAGCTTGCTGTTTCATCAACAACACAGCCAGAACTGAAGTTTATACATACCAGAGAGAACCTTGACGTAATTAGATCAGAAGTTCTTTTTCTAAATTTCTTACAGAAAGGAACCTTCCTCTTTCAGTTGCTAGTGATGCTGGCGATTTATGTCACACACTTTTTCCAGACAGCAACATCGCCAAGGATTACTCATGCGCTAGAATGAAAACAGTGGCTATCATTAATGTCCTGGCAACAGACAACCATAACTACATTATGAAAAGACCTTCTTCGTTCTTATTTTAACTGTGAATTGTGACAAGTTTATTTTTGATTGCCAGAACGTTTGCAGGGGTTTTCTTTCTCCCCCCTTGCACGAAATTAGTATTTTTTCTTTACATTTCTTTCTGTGCTGTATTGTTTTGATACACTGTTCAACCAGAAATTTGCATAAACTCAACTTTCCTGTCTGAGGAGGTCGATGATACTTTGTATAAAAACTTTGGAAGCCTTAAGCACCAGGGATCGAGGGAAGTTTTTCAGTGGTGTGAAGAGTTATTTCATCAATGCTTGCACCTATATGCAGAAGAAATTCCCCTTAAAGGATGAGGTTCTGACACATGCCCGAGTTGCAAATATTAGCTCAAGGTTAGAGGTCTCTTTTACATACATCAGGTTCTTTCTCAAGAAATTTTCTATGTTACTGCTGAAAAAAGATGGTGAATCTTCTTCTGATGCTCAGGACAAGCTTAGAGCACAGTTTGCCTCATACCAGATCAGCTCCCTGACTGAAAGAATACTCTCCTGCGATAGTGTTGATGGAGTGTGGATTCTGATGTCTAAGATGATCATCTGAGTTATTTTATGTTAGGAATTCTTTCTTTACCACACTCTAATGCCATTGTGAGAGGATTTTTAGTTAAGTAAAAACAAAATTGCACACAATTCAGATCATCCATGAAAGATGGTACATTTGAATCAATAATGATTGAAAAGACAAGGTGTGGAAGAGGCTCATATAAACATCCTGCGTCTTATGACTTACTAAGAAGGTGCAACACATGCATCTTTGACATTAAATAATTAAGTAACTTACTGACCTATTTTAGTGATGGATGTAGATGTTGTAAATAGTTATATATGCAGTAGAATTTTAAAAATCAGTATTTCTTCCTGAAAATCAGTATTTTTGGCATAAGCAGTCAGTATTTTTGTAGTCCGGGGTTGGCAGCTATGCAGTGTGGTATAGTGGGGTCACACTGTATTTCTTTATGAAGAATGCCTTCCTTATGAAAAAAAGACTGAGAGGTCACTGCTATAGATATGTGCCAGTGACAGCTCAAGGCAGAGAGAAAACATTATTTGGTAGGAAACACCTGGCCACTGACTGCTGAAGGCAGATGACTATTACATACAGGACAATTATACAGGAAATTTGGAGGGGTGAAATTGGAATCACCATTGTGAACAGGTGACTGTCAGGACAGATTTTGCCTGCACCTCGGAATTTCAGGGATTCCACCTAAACGTTTTATAAGTATCATAGTCTCCTGACCAGAATTTCAAAGGCCATATTGCATGTCATTACATTTTCATGAATATAGTATGGTGAACTTATTCCAAGACACATTAATGATCACTACTGCAGTAGGATTAATAGTCTATGGACTTTGACAGATGTACAAGGTCACTTTCTTCTGGTACACAACTGGTCAGTGATCACCAGATTATAAAAATTGTCATTTCTGTCCATCACACCAGAAGTAACTTGAGAAGTAAATTTAGATGACATTCTAAACTTTAGTTTCAAAGCTAACTCATTCAGAATATGTGCTGTCTGTTCAGCCTCAACTTTTGGTTAAAATTTTTTAATGGCTAATGTTAGTAATTTCCATCAGTGGATTATTGGCATAGTTTATCCACAACTGAATTGGAACAAACATTCCTAGAAGACCAGTGAGATCAAAGGTCAGGTAGATTATGCAATCCTTCATCAACTACAGTTACACATGGCCACGATGCAGCTGATTCTGAAGCTGTGGATAGCTATATAGCAGTGCCCACATCCAATAACCACAGTGATGGGGAAATACAGCAAGTCTGACAGTATTTAGTTGAATTGAAGGATGCTATTTATTCCCATGTTAATTCATGGCTCCAGGAGTCACCAGGACTGGTCACAACACCAAGTAAACAAAGTCCTGTGATTTTCACAACTTCCATAGCAGTATTCGACAGCACACAAGGTCAGTGAGGAACCAGTTACCCCAAGGGTCAATAGTCACCCAGTCGTTGAAAAAAAGAGATTATCTCTTGGATATATACATGAACTTTGCATTGCTTTTAAATTCTACTAAGTAGCTGTAAGTTCCAAAAACAAATGAACTTGGTGAAAATATTATGATTAATAGACCCCAGGATGGTGGAATTAGCCTCTGAATATAAATGAGTCTGATTTATGGAGAAATGGAATGTACAACCAGTATACAAATCCACTTTAATTAACCCAAATAATCAGATGCTTTCAACTTTCTGGACACCATATTTTGAACATTGTATTATTTTTAAACAGTACAAACAGCAAGTTTTAAAAATCGGATGAAAAGTAAATCAGCAAACTTGGAACATAGATTAAAGAATATTTATCAGTACTGAAAAACTGGTGATTGAGTAATTTACCATCAGGTTATGAAACAATATTATTAATTACCCTAATTATCGTGTCATATCATGTAGATTAATGGAAGTTGTTGTCAGTAGACAACAGTTCAAGCAGATGATACACTCTACATCTCATGATCATGATACACTCTACATCTCATGATCATGATACACTCTACATCTCATGATCATGCAGTTTGCAAAATAACGTGAGTCATAGCCAGGTTGTTAAAGGTAATGATTACAGAAAACAATGTTTCATCTCAAGACAGTGGGCAGATTAATTAATGAATTACTTTGAGAACTGTAAAATCGATGGTCATCAACATTACGTCAAGCTGAAATGTAATTGCAGGCTTTTATTTTTATTGCTGCAGAAACTTTACAAAAGGAGGCAAATCCATCATGAACATCAAATCAGAAAAAATGTTTTGAGTTCCATGAAACAAAACCACTAAAGAAGTTCTTGCAGCATCAGTTTTATTCCATGGTAGATTTCCACTCGATAATCCTGGGTTTGGCAAAAATCAGTTGAGTGCTTTACACTACAGTAGCATTACAGATAATGGTTTTCTGCAATTCAATTCTGAGTGATTTGGCAATATTTAGAGCAATAATTGCCATATTTGGATTTGTAATGTTGAGACTGCTTCCAGCATTTTTAAATGAAACTATGGATTATCTTGAAGATTTAAAGAGATAATATGATTAGATGTATATTATTCTGGTGATACATTCAGTTGTCAAAGACAATCTTTTTGTTATGAAACAATATTGATATTGGAACTGGGTCATGGTTGTAATTAAGGTTCTTACAATGATTGGGGATTATCACCAATGGCAGTATATATACATGATAAACATAGTTTTAGACACGAAAAGAAAACCAAATAATGGAAAGGCAACCAGAATTCTTTATTTGTAGCTGAAAACACTGAAATTTATGATGAAAGTATTCTTTGATGGTAAGTAAGGATATCATGCGACCTAGTTTACCTACGTAGATCACTTCCAATCCTGACAATAAAAGATCTTTATCTTTTGGGGTCATTTTTATTACTATACAGATTATGCAGACAGAGATAAATGTAATTATTTTTTAATGTCTGGATTTTTTAAGTCAGTGGCTTTAGATATATGTTAACAGGTGATTACCAAAATGCGCAGAGATTATGGTAGAACTGGTTTCTACACTCACCATGCTAGATTTATGAAAGAGTGTGCTTCCCTCTTGCTGGTCACAGAATCTTATTGCAGTCATTGTGGAAGTGGAGAGAGCGAAATTCTGCTTGTGATTTGGATTCTTATTTCTACAAATGTTAGTTATCAGTGGCAACTATCATCGTGCATATACGGATGTTCCAGGACACAGCCTAAGGTAGTTACTGTTCACAGTAAAGAGGTGTGATAAGTTTTATGCTCTCAAAGGACGCCGTATGTTCTCAAAGGATGCCACAGAGTGAATGAGATTATATTTTCCTGAGATATTCTCATGGTTCTAATCCCAGAGAGACATGCACTAAATTTCACAAGTTTTTGTGGTGCCCAAACAGACTTCTAAATTAAACGCAATGGATCAGAATTGGGTATGAGATATGCTGATTAGACCCACAACCCCTCTTGGCTGCATCTCCAAAACCCAAATTAATATTCATCAACTGGACATAGAATTTTTCAAAAATCATCCAGACAGGGGATTTGAAACTATGGCAATAGAAGACCTTACATTTGGATTTTATGTTGTGTGTTAATTTCATTCCACATTTGTCACCTCAATGTAAAAGTCATTTCACAGCAAGATCAGATCAAAAAACTGTTGATGATCTTTTGTGCAAGAAGATTCAAAGTAATTATGTAATTGGGCTGTTTAATGAACCTCCTTGTACAAAATTATAGAATCAGTCCAGCAGGCAAAGCAGTTGTCAAATACACCAAAAGAAGAGATTGACATTTGACTTGTCTGTCCCCTCACGATAATGCCACACATTCCAAATTGAATGACCCAATAGATAAAGATCATCTTTTGCTATCATATATTTGTATAGGTTGATGCCATAACCATTCTTACTATAGCTGGGGATGGGGCTTTGATGTGGAAAACAGACGTTGTTGATGCTTTTAAGCTTGTTTTCATCAAACCAGAGCTATGGCATTTATATGCATATCCAGTTAGGTCTTATTGTCAATCCAGATGAAACACTGCTGGATACTTTAATTTTGACCGCTTGATTCCTGTCTTTGGTATTTCCCAGACAGAAGCACCACTAATCCACATCTTGCATGATAGAATGCTAGAAATGGATATCAGACTCATGCATAGATTTATAAAGCCAAAGTTTATATAAGAAAGACTAGCTAGGAGATATCATCATTAGAGTGATGTAGCGTTCAGAAATCAACTGCTTGATGAAGAACTGGTCTTATATGATAAAGTGAGGAAACAATTCGTAAACTTAACCAGATTAGCAGAAGAAAGCTTTTGTCAGTTGGAGCTTTCTTTTACAAATCAGCTGAGAATGTACTGAAGTATCGGTAGCTTCCTTTTGCAAACAAACTCCTAGCTACTCCTAGGAGGTCTTAATTCCGTTAAGAGAAACAAAGGTCAAGGTGAATCTGTAATAGAAATCAGAGAGATGACCAGACAGAAATGACCAGACAGCTTGAACCATGCCTTGATACAGCAGCAGTGGCAGCTGAGTGGAAATGTGGATACCAAAATTGCACCACCTGATGACTATCAGGATAGATCATTACAGGTGGTCAAGTGAAATATCCATTACTTCAGACTTCAGACTTCAAATATAAGAGAGGTCACATATAGGAGAAAATGTAGTTAATGTTTTCAGAATGGTCAAAGATGCAGCACTTTTCCATGATCCTGCATGCTGTAGATCTTTCATAAGCTATGTGATTTTGGCCACCAGGAATGCATTGGTCATATACCAGAAAGGACAAGGAGAAGAAAAGGAAAAAGGAGGAATCTGAAAGACAGAACAAAAAACATTAAGAAGAAGCATCTGAAAAAGTTGAAAGGAGCAAAAACGGCTTGCAGACACTCAAAAAAATTTAGGTGCAATGATAAAGAGCTTGTTGAGCAGGAGGAGACAGCGAGAGTAGATGTTTAGGCTGCTATTACTGGGTACATCCATGAAAGAAGGAAAAGAGAAACTAGATGTTTTCAAGGAAAAGTAAATTGATCAACAGGCTTTGACAGTTGCTCCAGTGAACCATCTTCCATGAAACCTACTCAGTCTCTTGATCATTTTGCAAAGATCACTTGAGCAGGAAAAGAGTGCCCTATGCAAGAAGATACAGAGGGCAAACTCAGGGAAGCAAGAAGAACAAAGAACATAAAACTCATAAAAACAGTCCCACATTGGAATCAGAGATGAAGTAAAATATCATAAAGTATAGAATTGTAAGCTTAATCCCAATTGACTTACTTCTATACAAGAGTTACAAAGAACACTACCAACAGCTATGAATTTAAAGGTTAAGGATTTAAGATTTAATCAGCATCATTAACTCCTTAAGAGCTATAAATATTGACTATAAACATTTTGGTATACTTTATAAAAATTACATATGTTCCTACATTTTTTGTAAAGGAAATTTTTTCTGATACTTTTCACTTAAAAGTTTCCAAAATTTCATTATTTTTTTACCTAAAAAATGGCTTGACAGCTTGTCTGTTTGGATTGAGTTCACAACCAGATAGGTTTTATGCACATTCTGTGATAACCATGATTCATGAATCTTGTTGGTTACTGTAACCTACATTTTGTGCTTTATCAACATAGGTTAATTATTCAAGTTTATGATCACATAGATCATACATGTTAGACCCATTCGAGCCTACTCACAAAGCCCTTTCTCACCAATGCATTTCAGAGTGGTTTATAAATATGTTTATTTAGTGGTAAACTTTGTGATTGGATGCTCTGAAATAGGTAACTGAGTATTGTTCATTTCTAAATGTGTGTAGGAATTGGATGAGTGGACTGCATGCACTTCTCAACAGAAGTGGCTAATGAAGGTAAATTAATGCATGAACTATGTTTCCTAATGCGGCTGTCACTCCTAAGTTACTTAAAGCTTGTGACTTTGTAAAATTGGGCTTCCATGGGTTGACAATAATAATTGCTTCTCCAGCAGACTTTAAGAACAATGATTTTTTTAATTAAAAGAAAACCTGATTATAAAACCTATGTTCTTTTATTGTTTTAGGTCTATTATAGACAGTAGGTAGGTGGGTGGATGGGTGGGGTGAGGGTGGGTAGGAAGTATGTGGTTTTTTTGGCATGTCATCACAATATTGCCTTTAAAGTACTGATAAAAGTTAAAAAAATATAAAGATAAAATATTTTTACCAAACTTTTTTTAAGAAAAAGGACTAGCAGTGTTATTAAGGTCACTTTTGTCTGAATTATTTTCATCATGATATTGTTTACAGTGGCTACTGGAGGCTAGTAAATGCCATTTAGTGATGAACAATGAAATTGTTGATCACACTCTGGTTTCAAGAAAATTACACTTTAATCACATGTCTATAGATAGACATCAGACGTGGAACTAGATTTACCATATCTGTCGAGCATCCTTAGGGAAGACAGCACAAAGGATCAAAAGTCAAGGTCACAAAAATTAAACATTTATAGAAAAGATGAAGCATGCCTAGCTACTGGTGCTCCAGAGGTTAAAAGTCAAGGTCACATTTGGTAATGTTTTACTCAATGCATATTTACATTTTGGAAAAGACAATAAATGTATGTATTTTAGATTATTAATTGTCTTACTTTTGGTATTACAAAATTAAAACTTAGAAAACAGTATTTTAATTCATTCTTAATATTGTCTTTGATTTTCACTTCAGTTAAACCAGCACCAGTTGATTCCATTTCATTCCAAAACGTCAGTGACACATGTGTGACTGTGATATGGAATCATTCCAGAAATATCAGACAACAAATGTTCACAGTGCGATACACATCAGACTGTTCCACTGGGCAACAGGTATTGTTTTCTTAAGTGTAAAGTTAATTTATAATTTTCTCCAACCAGATATCTTGTCCTTTTTATAAGCTATATACATCCATGTGCTCACAAATCATAATGGGGGCCCCGAGTGACCGAGTGGTCTAAAGCGCTGATCGTTACGGATCACTGCCATCTCATCTCTGTCTGCGTGAGTTCGAGACCAGGCTCGGCTAATGTGGGTACGTGAGAAAGCCTGCCAGTAGCTTCTTGTGGGTCGGTGGTTCTTCTCGGGGTTTTCCAGGGTTCTTCCTCCACCATTAATACTGGCCGCCATGTATAGCCTATCTCGTGCTGAAAAATGGCGTTAAACCCTATAACAACAACAACAACAACAACAAATCACAATGGGATATTACAGATGCAATTTATGACAAATACCAGCATGAAATTTGCCAATATGGCAGATCAAGCCATTTTCACGATAGTTCATTCTCACTCTCACATAACTAATTCTCCCTTGAATGGGGGGGGGGCAGGTTTGTCACTTTTAAGGGCATTTTGAACACACCATTCTGAAGAATAGAGGGTGATGATAAGTCCATGTTTCAGTAATCAATGTTGCAAGTGAAAAGTTTGGATTGGTACTAAACATGTAGATTTGTTGAGTGAAAATTTGCAACTGTTAGTCCCCTGATTTCTGTTTTAGTGTCTATGGTGAACAAATTATTAGGGCTTGGCAACCTAAACTTTGAAATGGCTACTATAATTTGCAAGTAAGTCAAACTAAGGCTACTGAAGTTTGATGGGTACATGGAGTGCTGTGCTAAATGATAAGCCTTGACTTACACAAATTTTGATAAAAATTTTGATATTTATACCTTTTACATATGATCAGCCAACTCACCCACATTTTTAATATAGATTAATAGGCTATGGGACCTAGGTCCTTATTACAAGAGAAACACTGAATATGATTAGCCCACTCACCCACATTTTTAATATAGATTATTAGGCTATGGGACCTCAGTCCTTATTACAAGAGAAACACTGTATATGATTAGCCCACTCACATTTTTAATATAGATTATTGGGCTATGGGACCTCAGTCCTTATTACAAGAGAAACACTGTATATGATTAGCCCACTCACTCACATTTTTAATATAGATTATTAGGCTACGGGACCTCAGTCCTTATTACAAGAGAAACACTGTATATGATTAGCCCACTCACCCACATTTTTAATATAGATTATTAGGCTACGGGACCTCAGTCCTTATTACAGGAGAAACACTGTATATGGTATAGATATTTATGCATGCAAACATGTTGATCTTTGTAATTGTTATATCTTCTTTTAACCTGGAAACTTTTAACATGTTATTCATTGAAGATCTACATGTTCAGGAAACAGTCAACCTGTGGTCTTTAATATGGAAAGTTTACCATTGAATAAACTTATTTATTTCAACTTTCAGTATCATAAAATTTACAACTTAGCAGAATCTTCTTCTGCCTCATGCATAGGAAAAGTTGGCTCTTTTACAAAAATAATTATTGTAGATTTGTGACAGATGTGTACACAAGTTTTCTGTACATTAGCATGGTCTTATAGCCTTAAAAATGATAATATATTTAGCTCATCTGGTCAGAAACCAGAAAAGAAAAGCATATGCTATAATCCTGCATTATATATATATATATATATATATATATATATATATACAGTGTGACCCCACTATAACGCGCCCTGCGATAACGCAAATTCAGATATAACGTGGTTGTGGCATGGATCCCGAAATTTCATATTTTCATTCGTAAATGAAAAGTATTTTTTTTCAAAGGATGTGAAATAGTGTATAAAAAATTTATATTCATTTTGGGGAAGAGATCGCGCATGAATTCGAATATAATACGATTGTGTCGTGGTTCCTGAAATTTTAAATGTACGTGTATTTTTCTTGTACCCGGAATTTTTTTTTTTTAAAGTGCGAGAAATAATGTGTAAATGTTTATTATCATTTTGGGGAAGAGTTCGCGTATGAATTCAAATATAATATGATATTAATTATTGGGAATTTACAGTGGATAAAGGTACATGGAAATGCAAATGAGAAAATTTTAGCAGTATGAAATTTGTACAGACACCATTCATAGACCCTGGAACGTAATGAACCATTCATGTGCTTCATCTTTCTTAACCTAATTTTGCTGTTAATTTTTCCCATTGAATTCAGACACATAATGATCTGTGACAAAATTATTGAATAGTTTAAATATGTATGCAATTTTTGCAATGGAATTACATGTATTATGGATTAACTGCATGCCACAATGGTACGATATCAGATGGTAAGTAAATGGTGTTAATACTCTGTTCATACTATATATTAGACGTTGAATTCAGACACAATGATCTGTGACAAAATTATTGAATATTTTAAATCTGTGTGCAATTTTTCAATGGAATTACATGCATTATGGATGAACTGCATGCCACGACGGCACGATAGTAAACAGTGTTGATACCCTATTCATGATATACATTAGACATGAATACACGTATATGTGCCAATACATTGTTCTCAGAAAAAAGTTAATTATTGTAAAACCCCACATTTACGCAACCCCACTATTAATGTGATCCAATTTTTTGGACCCCAATTATTGTGTTATAGTGGGGTTCCACTGTATGTGTGTGTACATATATATATATATATATATATATATATATATATATATATATATATATTAGCAGTTTTGTTATTACTACTCCTATCAAACAACTTGAAGGAGAGTCAGGAAACTTTTACATACAATATCACCCTGAGGTCTAGTTGGTTCGAGATGAAAATACATGGAGTACACCTCAGACATCAAGTATGACTTTGATTATAACTGTCTTGAATATCTTATGCTTCCTGAATGGATGGTCATAATGACATGAGGTTTTCACTATAAAACTTTAATTGGTTATAAATATAAATGTTGCCATTCCAGCATTTATTGAAAGTCTTGTTAATACTACTCACTCAGAATAGGTGGTCATATGATATGAAGTTGTCACTAGAAGATCTCTTATCAACTTGATCCTAAATGAAAATGGTACTAATCTGATGTAAAACATAACTGCTGTGGCAGCCATCTTTAAAACCTTTATATAAAAATTCCCATTAAAGGAATGGTAACATTGACATGGGGTTTGCATTAAAAATCTTTTTCTGATATATAAGTGAACCTGGCCATTTTGATCCTAATCTGACCTCCAGTATGGTATGCCATGGGGGCCATCTTGAAAATCTGGCTCTTGCTACTTGCTACTCCTACAGTATGAATTTGTACTAAAATATGATCTGTTGAACCTTGAAAAATCATTGAATTTTCAGGGTTGTCTTGAAAACTCTAAACTTGAAAAAGTTGGTTTATCCATGAATATCCATGAATTTGTTTGAAAAATTCCTTTAAATTTCCACATAAGCCTGTTAATTCTTCTGAGAGAATAGAGAATCTTTTAAACGTAATAAAATAAATAATTTTTAAATTCAGAATTGTTACTATTGAAGTAATTTCCCCCCAAATTAAATAATAAATAAATAAAATGGGGTAAAATTGGGTGAATCAGAAGACACATAACACAGGTTAATTAACAGATGGAGTAACATCCATTTGTTGTTTTGGTGCTCTAATTCATTACATGCTTTTTCTTCTACATTTTTTGGTCTATTTATGCAAAGTAGTATATAGAGATAGATGAGTTTCATTAAGAAACAATAGTCCTCAAAATCTTGTGAAAGTTCCTTAAAACTAAACTCCTTGAAATGTCTTTGAAAACAATTCTCTGTGTATGTATATACTATGTGAAATGTATTATGTATGTAGCATGTGTATGTGTGTGTGTGCATGCATGCGTGCATGCGTGTGGTGTGTGTGATTTGGATTTTTAACAGGGCTTTAACAGTTTTACAGTCATATTGCTATGATGTCTGCAGTGTGGCAGTTTATAGTAATGTCAAGCACTGGGGCATCGGGCATCATGCCGCAGACATGTAGCATCATGTCCCACCCTGTCACATTATCCTATAACCAGGCCAACCAGTCCTAACACTAACTTCTTAATGCTGAACACTTGGCAAGGCAACTGCTAGTACTGTTTTTCAAGTCTTTGGTATGACTTGACCACGGTTCCACCCCGCAACCTTCTGCATCTGAGGCGGATGCTCTAACCACTTAGGCTATGAGATCGGTCATGTGAAATGACTTATCTTGATGAGTACAGTGTGACCCCGCTATAGCATGCTCCATTATAACACAAATTCAGATATAACATGGTCGTGGTGTGGCTTCCGAAATTTCATATACATTTATTTTTCTTGTACACGAAAAAAATCTTTCTTAAAAGTACGAAAAAACATAAAAAGTTTATTATCATTTTGGGGAAGAGATCGCGTATGAATAATACAAGACAATCATGGTGTAGATCCTGGAATTTGATATGTATTTTTCTTGTACACGAAAAAAAAATTTCTTCTTAAAAGTACAAAAAATAATTGTAAAAAGTTTATTCAGCGATCGTGCAGGGCTTCTCCAATATCGCAACTTGCATTTTATTTTCCTTATTGGCAGCAAAATATATCATCTGGTGATTTTTTTTTATTGATGACATTGTTGGCCATTTAAACTTGCATATACAACCATTGGTTTGGAGTGGAGAAATTCAGAGGCCCCATGAAAGGAAGCCACAAACTTGATATAAAATGCACAGAAATTTATCTATTGTTACATAAACAAATTCTTGTCCATATTGACAACCCATCTTAACAGTGTATTGTTATATCATAATCCACGTATGTTGACAACTAGCATGAGTACTGTATGTTGTGAGATATCCACTTTTTTTTTACATTTCTGGTAGTGGAGATCAACTGGACAAAGCATTATCTCATAATCTGTCTTTCATCAGCTTTTTGGCAGCTCACTAGTAATTAATACATTACATAGACTGACATTCGTATTTGGAAATTCCTCTTCTTTTCACTCAGAATTGAATCCTTCAGAACACTCACATTTTCTGTAGTAATCCCTGGAATCAGACCAGAACACCTGCATCTCTATCGACTGTTGACCCTTTTTTAAATTTCTGATGCATGCATGGAAAGCAGCATCACTCTGCTACCACAAATATACCCCCCCCCCCAAGATCTTACTTGTTGCACTATTCAATAGGCAGGGAGGTACAGTAACTATAATCGATCAAACGATGGCCAATTCCTTTTTTAAAAATGTACCCAGATAAAATAGTTTGTTGAAATTTCAAAGAAAACAGATTACCTTTGAAGCACCGATTGTTATGAAAACATGCTAAGCAAAGGGGAAAAAAACACAGTCTCAATCATGCAATACAATTATTTGATGTTGCCGCCACAATAAGAAACAGGCATTTGTTTGGTTCTCCAAAGCTGTCCTTTAGTGGTGACTTCAATAACATATGCATCCTTCATCAAAGGAAGCCGACTACAATCTTCAATAAAAACAAAGAACCTTTCTTCAAAGGAAGTCAGTACCAAATTAAATAAAAGCAATGGAATCTGATGGATTGTTTCATTTTCCAATGTGACTGGAACACGTTTAATGTGCCGTGAAAGTTTCCTTTTTGCAGGAAAAAAGTTTATGCTTACAAACACTACCAATGGCAGCTTAAAAGGCGAAGTAGCTTTTACCGACTTGGGACGTACTGAAAAGTAAATGTACTTCATCATTCGTTATGTGATTGTGCTATTTTGTTTTCCACTGAATTCAGACCTATATGACCTGGATGGAATTTGATGGAATTACTTGTATATGTGATTTGATTCAAAGGTGAGTACACGGTGTTGATACTCTATTCATGCTCTACATTAGACATGTACATATAAACAGTATACACATACATGTACGAATGCGTGGGTCTGTGAATAAAGTAAAATATTTTATATGCCCTCTCTGTTTTCACTACAGGTGTATTTCTCATTTAATATGCATTGATTTAAGGTGGTAACTGTGCCAATGAAGCACATATTTTTGTGCCCCCCACCCCCGCAATTTTTTTGGGGTACATGCATCATTTTCTTCAGCTAACTGACCTGGTTGCTTATAACACAGTTCAGTCTATAACATGGTTGGGTTCTATGGCTCCCAACTACCGTGTTATAGCGGGGTCACACTGTATATGGTCTCAAAGAAAATGGTTCCTTCAAGGCCAGGGCAGATACTTCACTTGAATGGCTTGTTATAGCAACATAGAATTTTTCATTAAAACCTTTCTGATGAAATGTAGTTGATTCACATCAAAAAGGGTACAGCTCTGATCTAAATTGTAGCCATCTTGAAAATCTTATTATGGCTATTCCTTTTGAACAGATGGTGGTATTACATGGAGTGTCCACTGAAACATTTCTGATGATATTGAAAATGGTGCCAAAATGGCCTTCCACATGACCACCATAGTGACTAAATAAAATCTTGTGATGATACTCTTTTATGTTGTATTTTGATGTATTAAAGTAATGATGATCTAACTTCCAAAATGGCTGCCTTGATGGGCATCTTGAAAATCTTTTTATGGGTAAAATAAAGTCTCCACAATGGATGGTCATTATTTACATGGGCTGTGTTTTCATTAAAACCCCATAACAGTATGTTCATTCACACAACAGGCCATATCAGATTTACAGAATTTGATAAGTAGATATAACTACAAATCAGGAGAGTTTTAATTGACATACAGCCAGACAAGTACCTAATTCAAAAACAAGATGCAACCATTACAACTGTCAGTATACACAGTCAGTCTTAATCCAGTGGCCATGGGTTGAATGCTTGCCTGGGTTGGCTGCTTCAGTGTGTCCTTTGGAAATGCACTTGACTCCCATTTCCTGGCATGATATAACCTGTAATCTTTTAAAAAAGCGACATCAAAACTAATAAAAAGAAAAAAGGAAAGTACCTATTGCTATCTTAAAGAAGAAGTGTTGTCTTGGTCCCAGTTTCTATTTATACTATAATACAACATGTTCGCATTACTGTTTAATGACAGAAGAGAAATGATCACATATTCTCAGTGAAAATTTATATAGCTCTGTCTCGCTCATTATACTGCGTCTTGTCAAATGTGATTCTTCACATAACACCATATCACTGTGGACCTAACTCATATCAGTGTATAACAATATGGGTTGAATTTAATATATGAGGCAGAGCTATTGATGCTTCCTAGCAGCTAACAGTAATGACTGATTATTTTATCTTACCCCAAACAACCTTGACCTTGTCAGCCCCAATTATTATGAACAGATTAGTCTGCCTGCCAAACTAGGTATCATGTAAACCCTGGCTGCTATCTTCCTTGACAGAAATAAATCATAGTGGTCACTTGGTTTGCCTTTTGCACATTATGTCTGTGATCATTATCTTTTACTCAGATATACAATTTGTGGATAGTTAGTTATTTTCTGTTTTGTTTATTTGCTTTTCCTTTCCTTATTTCATGAAAAGTTTGTTGTTGTTGTTGTTGTTATAGGGTTTAACGCCATTTTTCAGCACAAGATAGGCTATACATGGCGGCCAGTATTAATGGTGGAGGAAGAACCCTGGAAAATCCCGGGAAGAACTACCGACCCACGAGAAGCTACTGGCGGGCTTTCTCACGTACCCACGTTAGCCGAGCCTGGACTCGAACTCACGCAGACAGAGGTGAGATGGCAGTGATCCGTAACGGTCAGAGCTTTAGACCACTCGGCCACTCGGGGCCCCGAAAAGTTTGTTTTTGCATAGTTAAATTGATTTAGATCAAAGAGAAATAAATTGTCATGTAAAGATCCTACTCGTTACACATTTTGTTACCATTGTTACAAAGAATATATCATTAAAAGGGTCTTAAGAGACATTTTCATATTTTTTGTCATGTATTCAGTGTTATTTTAAATTTGGTTTAAATGAGACTATATTTAACAATTTTAAATGCTTGCAACAGACATATTTTGAAATACTGGAGAATTTAAGATGTCAAGCAGTGTCATTGAGGTAATCTGAAAGTGTTGGTTTCTTGAGAGGAAAGGGTCAAGATACCATGTCATATAAAATTTAAAAAATCTGATTCTATATTCAATACGCTAAATACTAAGAAATCTGTGTGTATTCTTGAACCACCTGTCTTCAAATACCACTTGTTTCTTTAGATACGTTACCCAATCATAATACCTTAGGAGAACTACTGCTACCTCACAGATCCAGCCTTCCCACATAAAACTTTTAGCTAAAAAGAGCTGAAAGTTATCTGCCCACCTAGGTGGCAGTTGGGCAGAGTAATCTCTCCTTGATGTAGGGATTGGTGGCAAAACCCATGAATATCCCAGTTACTACTTCCGTTTGTGCTGATAAGCAAATAAACGTGGCCTGTTTCCATTTTGGCCGACCTAAGCCTACTACAAGGGATCTTCAGTGACAAAGACTTGAGCACAATAAGTTCCTGGAAATCAAGCTGTTGTCCAGTCTGTCGAACCCAGTGTTTAAAGGCACTTATGGAAACCAGTCTGACCCACATATGACCTCATAGCACTCTCCATTTACGATGTCGAGCTTAGTACCTCATCTTTCAACAGATGTCACCTCTCAACCCTTGGTCAATTGAAAGGGACTCTTTAATCGATGACCACTTGAAAATCACTGTTTCAACTTCAGGGCACTTCACAAGTTTTATCAGCAGCAGACCTCAACACTCTTGGCCAGCTCATTCTCAGGCAACTCAAGAGATGTTAGCCTCACCTCATGCGAGCAAAGACGATGATGCTTGCTGTCAGGCTTCTTCTTCACTTCTTGATTTCTCTATGTCACTGGAAGACTCAGCGTTCAGAGTTTCCATTGAAGAAGTTTTCTGCCTTTTACCTCCTGAATTCTTTCCACCTCCTTCTATCTTATCAACCACTTGGAATAGATCTCCAGTATGTGTTGATCTTATCGTGAAAGAGGAAGAATCCAACTTCAGATTACTTCTGCAGTCTGGCAGAATTGCATACTTTTTGAACTGTTTAAATCATCAATTACAAGACCTCATCATCAGCTGTTTCTTTTTTTCACAAAAACACTTTCCATCAAGTTTTCATCGGTTGTTCTGCTATTGCCATACACCAGCCTTTCATTTGGAAACCCCAAAAGTTGACTGGGACATCGCAGCTTTGGGGATGACAAAACCATACTCTATTCATGTGATCAAACATCTTTCAGTGACACTCAACAATTAGTTTGCATTGTAGTAGACATGGGCTTTGTATTGGACTTGGTATCAATGGCTATCTTCCAACAGGCAAATGGAAAATTTTGCAAACAAGAAAACATTATCCACTACAGGCATCTGTTCCTGAAATAGCTAACTTCCTCCGCTGGCTCTTTGATGAGAAGAAGTTAATACCAGGCACAATCAAAGGTTACTGCTCCATGATCACTGACACCTTTTGCCATCATGGAAGAGAGGATATCTGACAAAACAAAGTCTTATCCGACCTCCTCTCCAACTTTGATTATACACAGTCAAAAATTTTGGCTCTGAGTCCAAAGTGGAACCTATCATGTGTACTAACCTGGTTAAACAAAACACCATTTGGACAGTGTGTCATTGGCATCTTGGGCTCAACATTCATACAAGACATTATTGCTTATCAAATTAGTGATTGCAGGCAGAATCAGTGAAATATATGCCCTATCAGGGGACCCAAACTACATGCAGTTCAGACAAGATGGGTCTTTTTTTATTGAATGTCTGTGTGGTTGTGATTATGTGAGTTTGTACATAATATGTCTTGTGTGGTTGTGATTATGGGAGTTTGTACATAATGTGTGATGATGATATTTATCAATAGATCGACTATTTTATTTTCTGGTACTTCCTGTTCTTTTTTAAATGAGCAGCTCCCATACAGTTGAAACAAAAAATTAGCTAACCTTGGAGTAAAGTAGAAAAAAATATTTATTATATCCATTGACAAAAATTGTCATTTGTGATAATTAGTTTTAATTTTCCATGCTGTAACATTATCAATTTAGTAGTGTATTCAGTTGTTATAGTGTGATTTATCATTGTTAGCTGGCATGTAAGAAATTCAGATGTCATTAATTTGCATTATAAATAAACAGATCATACATGAACTTGCGTCAAGTGTCTTTGCTAGATCCAATCTCACCTGGTTTCATCCTGTTATAATGGCTCAGCTTGTGGGATGACACTAGGTATTATTCCTTAGCATGATGATGCTAGGTATTATGCCTTAGTGGGATGACAATAGGTATTATGCTTTAGTGTGATGACAATAGATGTTATGCTTTAGTGGGATGACACTAGATATTATACCTTAGCAGGATGAAACTAGGAACTATGCCTTAGCATGATGATGCTAGGTATTATGCCTTAGTGGGATGACACTAGGTATTATTCCTTAGCATGATGATGCTAGATATTATGCCTTAGTGGGATGACAATAGGTATTATGCTTTAGTGGGATGACACTAGGTATTATGCCTTAGTGTGATGACAATAGGTATTATGCTTTAGTGGGATGACACTAGGCATTATACCTTAGCCGGATGAAACTAGGAACTATGCCTTAGTATGATCATGCTAGGTATTTTTATGCCTTAGTGGGATGATGCTAGGAATTATGCCTTAGTGGGATGACAATAGGTATTATGCTTTAGTTAGTGGGATGACACTAGGCATCATGTCTTTGTGGGATGACACAAGTACTGTGCATAGTGGGATGATTCTATATATTATGCCGTAGTGGTTTTAAGAAAAAAGGTCGCAAAATTTGCCATCTAAACATCCACTGTCTTTTTCCAAAACTAAATGAAATCAAATTACTTCTTTCAGAAAATAATTCAGTAATTGATATTTTTACATTCAGAAAAACCTTCTTACATGAACTTTTTCATGATGATCAACTTAAAATTCCTAACTTCAAAGAAAAGACCGACTTTTCCTAAAGGGTGGTGGATGCCTTATTTACATTAAGGATGGAATTTCTTTCAAATGTCATCATGATCTTGAGGAAATTGTTATGGAAATTTTTTGGCTAGAAATGAGACATAATGTCCAGAAACCATTTATATTAGGCTTTGTATATAGACTACCAAACACCGACAATACTTGGTATGCTGTAATTCAACATTAGCTTGAAACTCTGTGTATAGAAAACAAAGAAGTCTGTTTAGTGGGTGACTTCAATTACAGTTTGCTTTATGAACCAATCAAAGCTGGATTAAAACCATGAATTCCCAGAATTATCAACAGCTAGTTCATGTACTCACTAGGATAACAGAGGTATCTGAAACACTAATTGATCATATTTATACTAAAAATGCTGTCAATATTATAGAAGTTGCAGTTCCCCAATATTCCATAAGTGATCATTATCCTATATGCTGTACATGAAAATTAAGTCAAAAAAGCAAAACTTTATCATCACAAATATATCAGATTTCGAATGTAATGAAAAGATTCAATTCACAAGTATTCCTTAAAGAACTGAAAGATATCCCTTGGTCAGTAATTGAATCTTTTGATGACCATCAGATGCTCTTGACATCTGGATAGATATTTTACTGACACCCTGATCACTCACGCTCCTTTTAATTTCAAGAGAGTCAAGCAGAGGTGATATGCTGAATGCTATTGTTACGTGTAGGCTCATACAAATGTAACAAAAGAAAAGAGTGAAGCCAACAAACTTTGTAAATTTTAACAAAATAATTTATTTCCCTAGAAAACAATGTAAAAATAAGAAATAGGACTTACAGTTTGTGAATATAATTCAAAAATTAATCCTAAAATTGAACAATATAAGTCCTATCATTGAACAGTTCTAATTGAATCCAGGTTCGAATCTCGATGAAATTCCAATATGGAAGGTGATGACATCAGATGAGGTCGTTGTACTTATTACAACAGATCCTCATTGAATCACAGTTTGTTACCGTTCAGAATTCCAGAATAAATTTCCACTGAATTTCTTTGTCCCAGAACTTTTTATAAAAAAGTACACTTCTTTAGTCTTCTAGAGAATAAATTATTAAATTCCAAAAAACAGATGAACTTCAAAAACAATCTGACATCAACAATAGAAACACCTTGTACCCTCAAGGTGTAAAGATACGACTGAATAAATTTAATACCAGTTGGCTGTGTTAAGCCTCAATTTTAGATCACATGATAGGCGACATGACCACTAATTTGAACATTGCAAATAAAAAAAATGCCATTTATCACATAGCTAGAATAGCCCTATCTAAGAATCAGATTCTCACACTGGAAATTAATTTAAAAATAAAACCGTTTACAACAGAGCTAACACATAGGTTGTTAAAGACCTTGGCAATAGCCAATCGTTTTCACTCGATGTTTACAAAAACTATGAACCAAGGTGAGCTAAAAATTGTGCTGAAGTAACTGTTAATATCTAATCGGGTCAAGCCAATTTTCGGAAAAGACATTCAAATCCAATGAAAATTATCATTACAATAAAATATAATGAAACAAAAATAAAATATAAAGAATTTTAAAACTAACACACAAGCAATTTAATTTCATATACGTAACAGCTATTAAGACAAGGGATAGATTTCATAAATTAAAAGGTACTGACAATTACAGATTATGGAGAAACAGAGTCAAGTCAGTGATTCAAAAGGCAAAGAAAACTTATTATTCCACTGAAATATCAGATAGTATTGCAAAAAAGAATCCATGAAAACTCTGGAAAACCTTCGCTGACTTGAGAGGCAAATCTGCCAATAACCTGCCATTTACGTGTATTTAGTGATGCAAATGGTGATATTAAGCAAGAACCTCATGAAATTGCAAATGCACTCAATGATTACTTTGTGAATATAAATGAAAACCTGTGGATTTCGCCAACTCCTAGAAGATTCTCTACTGATGAATTAAATGAACATATTTCTTCAAAACTTAGCAAAGAAAAGTGCTTCAGAATACCTCAGATAAGTCTTGAATTCATTTTAAATGATTTAGACCAACTTGATGTCAGAAGAGCTAAAAGTCTATGATAATATAAGTGCTAAATTTCTAAAACTCTCATCTCAATTGATTGCACCATCACTTATTTATGTCTTCAATCTTATTAATTCCACAGGTATGTTTCCAGACAGGATAAAACTGCCAAAAGTAACTGCATTACGTAAGAAGGGAGATAATTCTGATAGACCTAGATCAGTTTTATCATCACTTTAAAAGATATTAGAAAGACATGTTTGTAATGAATTTAAAAATTACCTGGAATCATTTAATTTACTACATTCACAACAATCAGGCTTCTTCCATGAAGGACATTTATGCCAGACTACACTAACTATTGGTTAACAGCAATAAATCAAGGTAACCTGGTAGGCACAGTGTTTCTTGACCTTACATTGACCTTGTAAATCACAAAATCCTGGTTGAAAAGCTCAGCATATATCAAGTTAACCATGAAAGCTTAACTTTGTTTCTAGTCTATGTTGAAGACAGACAACAACTTGTTTCTATTTTAAATAACCATTTAGATAATAAACTGATAAAGTCAGGTGTTCCACAAGGATCAATTGCTGGACCATTACTCTTTCTTCTGTACATGATTTACCATATCACATTGAGCTATCCACCACCAACATATTCACACATGATATGACATTATATAACATTGGATCAACAGGCCATGAGATTAGATCTAAATTAAATAAAGATTTGGTGAAAATAAATAACTGGTGTGAACACAATGGTATGAAAATAAATGCAGCCAAATCAAAAGCCAGCAAAAGGTAGTCGAGCAAGAGTAAAAACTGAGAAGAAAGATCTCAAACTAATGATAAAAGAAATGGATATACAACAGTCTGAAAATGAAAAACTACTTGGCATTATTGTAGACCATATCTTGTGGTGGAAAATACAAGTTGATAAGGTCAATGAAAAGGTTAACTCTACTGTATCTTATGAACAGAATAAAATCTTATCTCCCTCATCTTATCATGCCACACCTAGAATATTGTTCTTCTATCTGGGGTAATAGTGGTACAGAAAATCAGGGAAGATTACTGAAATTTCAAAAAAGAGCAGGTAGAGTTATTTTTTATGCTGATTTAGATACACCATCAACAAATCTTTTTAAAACCCTAAAGTGGCTTCCACTTTAGCAGAGTACTCAGTTTCAAAAGGGTTTACTAGTCTGTAAATCCTTACATGGATTGGCTCTTGATTATTTTAAATTTGTTGAAAATTTACTTATGTAGGAACTAAGATCCATCTCAAGTAACATGTTATATTTACCTAAACCAGATTCAGAGTTTTATAAGAAGAGTTTTTCTTTTTCTGGAGCCAAACTATGGAATTCCATACCTCCTTATATAAAATCTGCTGTTTCATGCCAAGCTTTTAAAACACTTCTATGTCTACATCTACAGAAACAATCATTTGTATGATTTTGTTTGATTCACTACTTCTACTTTTTGCAACAAATGTTATCATGTACTCATCTACGATGTTTTACACATGTTTGCTACTACTATTTGCATGAATCTTGTATGTACTCATCCTTGAAGCCTCATACATATTTTATTATAGCTGTCAATCAATTGGAAGGTTTTTAATAGTATTTGGTGTCTAAAGACACCTCCTCTTGTAAAAGTTGTGTATTATATATATATATATATATATATATATATATATATATATATATATATATATAGCTTAGAGATAATACCTAGCAACATCCCACTAAGGCCTAATGTGATCCTGGTGAAGCATAATACCTTGGTGTTGTGTCTCACTAGTTGGATGTTATTCAGTATTATATCTCAGCTAGTGGGATGTCACTAGGTATTATGTCTCAGTTAATAGTATGTCACTTGGTGTTATGTCTTAGCTAGTCAGATGTAACAGGATATTATGCCTCAGCTAGTGTTACAAGGACACAACCCCTTAATCCCAATAAATGGGAACTTAGGAATGTTATGTGATAAATTATAAGTAATCATAGCAGTTAATAGATCATATTTTACAGTGAAAAGAATAAAAGTCATAGCTGATTCATGCCAGCCATCAATGCTACAGAGTAATTTATCTCTTTTATTTCTCTTGCAGAATACAACTCAGTTGAATGTAACTGTTTGTGATCTCAATCCCTACACAAATTATACATTTTTTGTGGACAGCAGACCTGTAGATCAGGATTTAAAAGGAAATTCATTGGTTACAATTGGATTTACAAGTGATCCTCGTGATAGTTCAGTTACCACCAAGTCAGCAGGTATGATCCATAAACTTGATTAAAAATCCAATTTCTCACCAATTTCAAATGAATATATGATGAGCATGATTTTTGCAACTCATAACAATTCAAAAGAAATATCTTACAAGCAAAGTAAACCCTGATCATCCAGTTTGCTTTGTTAAGTTTCAGGAAACCATGATGTTGTGGACTAAAAAAAGCACTGAGTTTGAAAATGACACTTGCTTTCCCAGATTGTCAACATGCATCACAATTAGATGATTGTTTTGATTTTCAGTTATTCTTTTTTTGATGAATAAGCCATAGACTGGGCACAGACAATCTAGTAGTGAAGCTGGGACAGTGAGAGCATGTGCCAACTCTTTGCCAAGCCTTGCGATAATTACGGCTCAGGCTGGGCTATAAACAGTTGCATGTGCCAACTCTTTGCCAAGCCTTGTGATAATTACGGCTCAGGCTGGGCTATAAACAGTTGCATGTGCCAACTCTTTGCCAAGCCTTGCGATAATTACAGCTCAGGCTGGGCTATAAACAGTTGCATGTGCCAACTCTTTGCCAAGCCTTGCGATAATTACGGCTCAGGCATGGGCTATAAACAGTTGCATGTGCCATGTTGACCACTTTGTTGTTGGTGTCAATGCTAATACTTTTGCATGGAGAAAAATCTGCTGAAAATCTCCTCAGTCTGTTGAGATGCTGTCTCATGTAGCTGAGGGTAGAGGGCTTCCAAGGGAGATTGAGACTGAATATCAGCTGAATCTGGCTGTTTATTTCCCTGTTTAGCTGAAAACTCAGCATGACCAAAACATTCCATTAGTGCTTATGATAGGCTGTAGGTAAATAAGAGAGCAGTAATTCTCACTTTTGATTACTTATTCCGTCAAATGCAGGGACCATGTTGATCATGATATTCTTATCAACAAACTGAACATTTATCAATGTGACAATGCAACAATTGATTGGTTTGCATCATATCTAACAATAAGAAAACAGTGTCTCAGACTAGTTACCTATGGAGAACTGCAGTGATCAATTCTAGGCCCACTCGTCCTCTTCATTTTCATAAATGATCTGCCAACAAAAATAGGAAACTGTATTTCATCTACCGACTTATATGCAGATGATACCATACTGTAAGATCTCAAACAGCTAAAATTAGACTCTCCCTTCAGATAGCCTTACTTAGAATAGATTCCTGGTGTATGGAAAATGGCCTGGAAGTAAATGAATACAACACTAACGTGATTACTTCCAAACAAAAGAGAGCAATATTGGAAAGCAACAATTTGAATCATAAGTTGAATGAAATCTGCCTACAAAGGGTTACCTGTGACAAAATCTTTGGGGTGATAATTGACAACAATTTGCAATGGAATGAAAATATTTAACTTGTATGTCATAAAGTCAATTCATGTATGTGGTTACTGAGCAAGATAAGGTCTTCCCTATCAACTAAAACATAGGTTAATATATTACAAATGCTATACACAACCATATCTTGACTAATGTTATCTGGGAAAACACTTTTGACAAGAATATTTACAAATTAGTCCACTTGCAATAAAGAGCTTGCAGATTTATCTGAGATAATGCTGAAAACATCCCATTTGCAATGAATGGTATTAAAATGTTAACAGTAAGTGAATTAATATTTTTGAGAAAGGTTAGACTTATGCACCCAGTTCCAAACAATGTGGCCTCATTATGTCTAAATGAACTTTTTCATGCTAGAAAACAAGGCAACACTCTCAATTTAAGATCAGTTTCAGCTGACCACCTTTCCATCCCAAAACCAAATAAAGAACTCTTTCAGAAAAGTTTTCAATATTCAGGATCACTAATTTGGAACAGAATCCCAAAGGAAAGTACAAATATAAATGCATTTAATTATAATCTAATCTAATTCAGTGGATGAAAAGTGGAACCTGTTTGATTTGACAAATACATTACAACTTAAAGTATAAATTCACTAACATTCCACTTGGTTGTCTCACTGCTTTTGTACTGTATATGCACAATGTGTATAGTTGAGCAAGTTCATTTAAATTTTCTGTTTATTATGTCCTTATATAAATATTGCTTATTATCAGTGCTTTTTTGTGTGTATGTGTGTAACTATGCACATGTACTTTGAATGTAAATATGCATCAGGTCTTTAAAGGAAAGGTGGTTTTCATAACAGCAGATTTTCAAGACAGGTTTTACTTCAGTGAGGATGCAGCTTAGATTATTATACAGTATAGCCATAGCGATTTTAAGACTGTATTCAAACGAAGCTGGTTGGTTTCTTAGTAACAGTCAAGACTTTATTCAGATATGATTTTAGTTCAGAAATTCTGTCAGTTTTGACTTCGTTGATGTTGAAAATCAATTTATGCTAAATTGACATGTGCTATTCCTCAAAGGCTTTCAGCCACTTTGTGTGTGGTCTCTTTAGTGACATGTAAATCAAAGAAAATGTAGACAGATAAGCTATTCATTATTATGTAAACTTTTACCATGCAATCCATTAGTACTCTCAGTATTTTGCTCTTTGAGTTTGCACAACAGTGTAGCATGTGAGCACACAACATGTTTGTTTAGATGGCATAAAACAGTTTAGTAAGGGATCCTTACATCTGAATTCCATTTTTGTACTCAGATTAGTGATTACATGGCCAGATCCAGTAGTTTCAAAATATTTGAGTGAGAAATTCAAGCTAAAACTTAAATTAAAAATTATATAATTTTGAATTGGAATGATATTAAAAATATTATACTTTTAGGATTTTCTTGACTATAGTTCTTTACTAGCATGCTACATTTCATTCCTCTACTAGCACACCAAAATTTCAACAATACTGATTTGCTCCAAATATCATTAATTTAGGGTTTTGAGCTTGAGCTGGCTTAGCCACAGAGTCGTACAGGTTTCAACATGAGTTTGAGCTTGTCAGCTTTCAAAATAAATATTTTAAAAAGTAAATTTGCTTGTGATTGGCTGAGCACAAATAAAACTCCCATTCAATCTTAAGAGTAATCTGGGTGCAGACAACTAATTCAGTTCCCAAAAGGCCATAATGTTAATATTTTTCCAAACTCATCATCATCATCATCATCATCATCAATCCCTTAACCCAAGAGGTCATTGGGGCACCACAGTTGACTTCACAACCAATTCTCTCCATCTTTCCCTGTTCTCTACTGCCCTTTGGGAATCTCCAAATTCCATGCCTGTCCACTCCTTAATGTTGTCTTCCCACCTCTTTTTCTGTCTGCCTCTTCTTCCGCACTCTCGCACTATGCCTTTTTGCCAGTCCAGATGATCTTGAGACAATGACCGTACCACTTCAGTTTGCGCTTTTTACAGTGGTCAAGAGGTCTTCATAGGATTCGATGGCTCGTTGGATCCTGCTGTGGACTTCTTTGTTGGTTAAATGATCAATGTATGCCCAAGATCTTGCGGTAGCATCTCATTTCGAAGGTTTGAATCCTTCTTTGTAGATCTGAT
>JAECUM010018088.1:0-39326 GCA_016617855.1 Megalonaias nervosa | reverse complement strand
AGTTACTTCTATTTCCGCGGTTGAATTAATCATTCGATCTGAGTGTTTTGATACGTCAAAGAAAAAGATCGGATAAAGAGTACAAAATTCTTCAATGTTAATCTGTGATCCGCTGTCAGCGTCCTGATATTTTTGCATCGCTTCCATCAGGTACATATACGCTCTCGTAACATTTTTTGCATCACCGGCTGTAAAATTACATTCGATCGCTCGTTCTGGGTATTGTTTACAGTTTATTCTGACAACTATTCTCTTGACGTCAGCGTTATCAAAAACAGTTATTTTGTAGTTGGCTACCAAGTCGTATTGTTTCTTGAAAAACAACGAACACATACCTTGGTAATTGTTCGCTCGAAGTAGCTGTAATACGCCAAGTGTAATCGATTGCGTTAGGAACACTTGTTTGATATATTTTATGCTGAAGAAAATAAATCTTTTTGTAAAAGCCTCTAACGTAGTGTTAAGTTCTGCTAACCTAGCTATTGATGGAACAATTCGAGGCATCCACAGCGCTAATTTCGTAATCACAAATTTATGATCATCTCCACCAGCTCGAATAAGACATTTATTTTGGTCTGCCCGTTCTAAAATCATAGTGTTTCAGCCCTCGAAATACCTTATGATAGTCGCGGCAAAATCCAGATATTGTGCTTAATGGCAACATCATTGTTATTTGTTGTGATCTTGCTGCAAGAGTTTTTCGCTTGATATATCCCTCGTTATATCTTCCGTTTCGCATATTAACAAAAGAATTGTTGACCAAATCTAACATAACTTCTCCATTAGCTGCTGCACCTGGTGGTGTTATACTAAAGCTGTTGCACGCTGCTGTCAACGAAATTCTTGTAGCGTATGCTTCTGCAGCTGCAGCTGGTGCTTCTATTCCAAGGCTTCCAGCATTCGCTATAAGAAAACTTTTAACTTTCACAACATCTGCGGCAACGTCAGCGCCGTTTGTGAAAACACCGCCTAAAATGAACTCACTTCTAACAGCTTGCCCAAGTCCTGTGTCCTTGAACCACATCATATTTGTTGCAATTGATCTCGAATAATCTTCGCTAAATGATATAATATTTAATATTGTACTTGCAACCGGTAACCAATCATTAATATCCTCCACTGTGTGATTTTCTAGTTGATATCGTGTACCTTTAAAAAAAAAACAACCATTGTTTACTAGCGCAATTTCTGCGCCAGCTGCAATAGCACCACCAACACCAACTGTTGTTAATATCCTACCACGAACTTCTAGCGTAGCCTGTGAGGCAGCAAGAACACATCTTCCTCTCTGGTGTTAAATTTTTTTTGACCATCTTTATTTGGTTCTTTTGAGTTCTCGTCGAGATACTCATCATACTCGAATTCTGTTGCTGTATTGTCAGTATCATATTCCTCACCAAAATCAAGATAATTTTTAACTGACATTTTTTATTTTATAATCGTTACAAAAAATTGCTAAATCTGAGGTAAATCTAATTTTCGTCTTGTTTTGTTTACTAACTTACGTACCACCTCCTCACCGCGTGGCTACAGTAATTTTTTGTTGTAGCTATCATAGCTCGTTCTGTTTCCGCTGATGGTGCAATATCTGATATTTCTCGTTTTATTTCCGACATCGTAAGTGTTGCGCCCATAATTTCATCGGCGATTTTTTACCCTACTACGGTGCCTGCTGCACTGGATGCTTCCGTCGCAAAAGCTTTGCTGGCATCAAGAGAAATTGGTGCTACTTTACCAGCAATTCCTGGGATATTCTCGATCACCTTTGTAAATATATTTCCAATAAATCTACCTACAATAGTTCTTCGATAAACTTTTTTTGTCTCATCGTTGTTACTAAATTAAGTTTACAAAATTTCTCTCGAGCTATACGTTGCGTAAGTGTAAATAATACGTGACAATTTCATTGTAAAGATCTATTTGTCGTCCTGATTGATCTGTTAGTTGCATTGTTATGTTGGTTATTTATCTTCAGGAGTAATCGGATAGTATATTATTTGTCGAGGAGTAATTTGCATCAGTGACCCAGGCGGAACGTCTGGCGAAAAACTATAGATTGTTTGACCTTGACTTCCCTTGGCTGAGTAAGACCCTAATGCAATAGAACAATTGATCAATATTGTATTTACTTCTGTTATGTTAACTGGAAGATCTCCGTCCGCCGAAAAAGTTTGTTCTGTAACACTGCCATACTGTCGACGATTAAATCCTAGCAACGATACGATACTGGTCGCTGATGAAAAATCGATCATCAAATTTTTTTTTAAAATGTGATTCTGGCTCGTAGCGAATTATAGTTTGGAGTTAATTCAAAATTGTCTGTGTAGTGTATTTTGTTATCAACTCTCTTACTGTTTTGTTGAGATCAGTTACATTATATGCTCCCTGTGGTATTTTGACTGATACCCAAGCACCAGAATTAAATGTAAAGTCGTCATTGACGTTTGTTTCTACATTTGCCATGGAATGCCATACCGTAGCGGAAATTTATCCAATTTCGTACTGGCTACCGGGATCTAGTATAATTGGCGGATCATAGTGGACAGAAAAGTCTGCGCTGTCACTCGTTGTTTGTGACGAGTCAAGTAATAGTGTTGTTGATATTTATATAAGATAGCCATGTAAAATTTCATACTCGTCTGTTGTTAGTAATCCATTCGATCTAAGATTATCTAATATGTCCAAGATCTCGCCGTCGATTTCAATACCTGTATTACCTGCTTCTTTTGATGATATCAGTAACATAAGTCGGTCAACCAGTTTAGCGTTTGATGTAAAAACTTTAACACCTGTTCCAGTTATTTTTTCTCTGATAATCTTCTATCCTCATACTTATCAAATAGTCTTTTGAAATTCCAACCTTTACCATAATCTCCTGGTCTATCTCGATACTGCTCATCAGCAATAATTCATTCTCTTATAGTATTCATCATCGCCAATATTTCTCCTTCTGTTTTAGCTTCTTTTTCTACTCTTCTATCAGTTACTATACCAGATGTAGAAATTTCTTTTAATTTTTTTAATAAATTTTCAAATTTTTCCTTCGGCCAATTTCGAATATTGTCAATGCCTTTGATATTATATTTTTCTAAGAAGTCATTGTATTCTTAGTTCGATATTTTTCCACATGCATTTTTTCTGAAAAATATTATCTGTTTTTTGAGTGGCGTTTTTTCTGCGATAGATTCAGTCATCATTTTTTGTTTTTCAGCTAGTTCTTTAGTTTGCCTTGATACATTTTGTATTAACCTTCTTAATTCGGCTGGATTAACCGTCAATCTTGCAATAGCACGTTGTAGCTCAAGAGGATTGTTTATTAATCTGTCAAATTCAGCCTGTCGTGCAACAGGATCAGCAATTCTACTCACAAGTTCCTCTACAATTTGTTTAGTTTCCTCTTTTGATCTTTCTCCGAGTAAACCTAACAAACCTTTTTCTTTTCTTTTTTCTATTTCTTCCGGAGATAATGTTTGTAATTCTGGTTGTTTACCTAGTACTGCTTCGGTAATAGGTTTAAAACGTTTGGTGGTTTCTTCTTCTGCAAAACGCTGTCCTTGGCGAGCTTCTTGCACCTTTTTCTTAAAAGCAAATTGAGATGCTGCAAGCTCTTTTAGTAATTCATTTTTTTGATGATAATCCATTATTTAATTTTATATGCGATATAAAATTTCTTATAGATACGTATCAATACAACAACGAAACATTTTATCCAGATCATGCGCTAGTTTATCAAATAAAAAGAAGTTGTTTTTGTCTTTGGTTGCTTGATAACATAATTCAATAAATTTATCTTTCATTACGTCACCACATTGCTCGTTTGCAATATTTCTCACATCAACATTATCAAGTCCAGGAAATAATATAAAACATTCCTTATTTCGCTTAATAAATCTGTCAGCGTTATAAAAACCTTGCGCGAGATAAATCGAATTACATTATTTTTGCGTGACAACGAAAAATACGACTTAATCTTATTCATCTTCTCATTGTTTAGCGGAATATCGTCAAATACAATTATTTTATGATCGGGCGAATCAAGTTTGTTGACAGGGATTAATTCCTCTGGTTGCTTTATTAAAAATATATCATCGCCAGCGTCAAGATCATCACGAAGTTTATCGTTGTATTCGCGCAATAACTCGTATTTGTCTTGTTGCGGATTAAGTGTGTAAATATATACCTTATCGTAATTAAAGATATAGTTAAGCAAGAAATTTAGCAAAAGGTTTGTTTTACCAGAGCCTGTGCGACCAACAATAAGATAATGACAATTTGGAAGTTCGTTATTGTGTTTATGTTTGATTAATCGCTCGGTGTTAAAATTTAATATCGATGACTTCGCCATTGTTGTCATACAATTTTATGTTATATAATTTACATAACATGGCCATTACACAAAGTTTGGTACAGCACTTACGGGATCTGTTTCCGCTGACAAACCAATAATAACTGATACGTCATCGCTAGTAAAAAAAAAACGGCGACACAATGACAGGAAACCTGTTTATGTCAAATCAACGAGTTCTAGGTTTAGAAACAAATTATCCGCCAATAAATGTTGTTGATGCACAAGCTGTTAGCTATGCACAATTAAAATCTGTTGACGGTAACAAACTATCACTGACAGGAGGAACATTAAGCGGTAACATGGATATGTCAGGAAAAAATAATAAATTTAGAAACCGCGTATCCACCAGCAAACTTAAATCAAACACAAGCGGTAAGTTATTTGCAGTTGACATATGTGGACAATAACAAGCTTGACAAGGCCGGTGGAACGGTTACAGGTAATATTATCATGTCAAGTAAAAGAAGTATTGGGTTGGAAACTGCGTATCCACCAGCAAATGTTGATAATACACAAGCTGCAAGATATGTGCAACTAAAATCCGCCGACGATAATAAACTTAACAAGGCTGGCGACACAAAGACAGGTAACCTTGTGATGAGCAATAGCTAAAAAAATAACTGGATTACCGACAACTTCACAACCAGCTGATGATAATGATGCTATTAGTAACGCTCAGTTAAAGAAAGAACTCACCCCGTATTTTAAACGATGCGGTGAACCAATGTCAGGTAACATAAAAATGAGAAACAAAAAAATAACAACAACATATGTTCAAGTTAACCGTGATGATCTGAGAAATAATCGTATGTTGATAATGTATCTGGTGGTGGTATAAAACGAACCAAAAACAATGTTGGATGTATTCCAACACTTTTTAAGGCAACTGATAACCGAGTTGGGTTTGAGGTAAGCACATCATCATATTATCCTGAAAATTATCCTTATAACGCTTTCTCTGATGGACAAGAATGGACTACTAACCGAGACGTGGAAAATTTTTGGATTAAAATTAATTGTACCATTGCAGTTTTATTTGGCAATTTCATTTGCGAGGTCGATTAAACTCTAGTGTTGGTCGAATTTATAATTGGCGATTGCAAGGATCAAACAATGATGTCGACTGGGTAATATTATACGGTACAACAGACATTTATATTTCAGCAACACAATAGTTTACGATTCCGACAGAAAATACTGTCAACAAGTATTTGTATTTTCGAGTTTATGTTATCGCTGCTGAACATCCGTTTCCAGGATTGACAGCATTTCAAATATACACACTTGATGATCAGATTTAATCTAGCGTTGTAAAATGAATGTCTGAACCAGCAATTATAATCACTGCGAGAGAATTTTATGATAATATTTATAACCTTAAAATAAATGTTGGAAACGAATCGCTATCAGCACGTGTGATAAATACTAGGAAAATGTTTTCAATTCTAATGATAAGCTCTCCATTGTCAGAAGAAGAAAAACAATTCATTCTCGTTATGCATATGCGAGGACCACAACTATTTGAAGCAATACAAAACTTGGATATTATGAGCAGTTACTGTCATCTTGGTGATTGTCTAGAAGAACAAAAACAAATTGAAATCCTGCTAAAAAAAAAAAAAATATTGCTCGAGCTTAATTTTGTAAATCTAGATTTGATTATAAAATCAGACTTAATAAATGGGCGAACTTATGGTGAAGTAGTAGAGGAAAAAGAACGAGTAAACGATAGCCATGATTATCTCGACGAACTAGCGGAATCTAAGATGATAAAAATAAAAAGGAACAAGAAGTTATACAATAGTTTTTCAAAAAGAAAATTTTTTAGACATTTCGGCATGTACTACCACGACGAGGAAACCCTAGTTAAAATTTTTAGAATGTTATCAGCAAGTATAACGTTAATAGTTAGAGTGTACTCGAATGCAATTTTACCGATGATACGTAAAAAAACGAAGTCGATCCGATTATTGTTAAAAACCTCTAGAGATAATAAAATATCTTAAAGAGGAAATCAATAATCTCGATGATGCTGATCGATGAAATTTTTTTATAGTAATATTTTTACAAACAAGGTTGGAAGAAAAGATTGATTCTTATCACGACATAAGCGATGAAGATGTTCCACTTCCATCGCTCCAACGCTCTAGACAATTGTCATTACGAAATTATTACAATGAAGTTAAGAAAATATTCACACGACCATATGAAAATTTAATCTCAAAAGTAGCTTATACTATTGATCTTCCAACAATTAAACGAGACGGACTCCGAAAATTAATGCCAATAAATTCCATAACTGCATACGCAATTATCAGAAAACATCTTGTTCTCAACCAATTTGCGTTGAGTCAAATAAGTTTGGTACTAGGGTTTATTGACGAAACAGAGAGAGAGAGAGAGAGAGAGAGAGAGAGAGAGAGAGAGAGAGAGAGAGAATACGGTAATGTGGTGAATGAAACAGATCTGTATGAACGTGAAGTAGAAAACACATATGATTCCTACAGCTGGTTAAAGAAAAATGAGATATTGACATTGAACGATATAAGGATACTTCGTTAGATGTTTATGACAAATACAGAGATTTTATAGGTGATCCTAACAATAATAAGTTTCGTGAGTTTCTTGATTCGATTGTTGGTGCTAGAATATTTACTATCGTGTAAAAACTGTAAACAAATATTGTATAATGAAAAAACAGATCATCGATTTCAATCATATTTCAGAAGAAATTCCAAAACAAGATGTTGACGCTCTAATGCAATATTACAGATATTATCATAAAAACCTTTGGTGTGTAAAACAATGTTACAAGTATTACAGTAGAATACTTCGAGTAATATCATATTTACCTTTGATAATGTCCAGCTCTGGTATAATTTCAAGTAGAGCATCATTAAAGCCGTTTTTGTTAATAATATCTGGTGTCGGTGTTTCTCTTTCAAAGGCGTGTAAGAAAATTGAACCTCGACTTTAGACCAAACAAATGCTTGTAAAACAGTTAGTATCACTTATAAAAAAATTACTTGATCAGATACGCTCTTATTTGCGAGGCGTGAAATATGTTAACATATATTCTGCCATTGAGAGTTAGCAAGTACGAAAATGACTGTAACAGTAGTAAAGGAATATAAGCGTTTCCAGCTCAGAGACCCCCTTACCCCGACAAAACATATTTTATCATATGAAAGTCATCATCAGAGCTGAAAAAAATGTCAACATAGATGTGTTTTGGAAGGGGAGGGGAGTCTCTGAGCTTGAAACGTTATATTCCTTTACTACTGCGATGATGAAATTCATTGTAAATAGTTATCCATCTCTAGTATTTTCCAGCATGTATTAAACTAATATTCGTAATCGTAATAAAATGTTAATATACACAACAGCGGGTGTTTGCGAAGAAAATAATCGGTCTTTTCAATTTAAACTAGTTACATTTTAGTGATTACATATATAAGGAGGATGCAATGAAAAATGCATCTCTCTCTCTCTCTCTCTCTCTCTCTCTCTCTCTCTCTCTCTCTCTCTCTCTCTCTCTGAGACCATTAAAACGCTACAACTTCACCACTACGATATTATCCGCTAGACAATATATTTTTTACTTACTGCATACGTCTGACAATAAATAGACGTTAATGGTAAAATTATGATGGAATTGTTTATTATCAGCAGGAGAAAATGTTACTTTCATCGGAAAAAAACTTTGTTTTTTTATCTCTTACACTCGCTGGCCCAAATTATATGCTGACTATTCTTCTCAATGGAACTACCTTTCCTCGTGAAAAAAAGTAATATGTTCATATCAGAAGTATATTTTCGTCGCGAAAGCTAACGCTTTCATGAAGATTTTTCGCCTCGAAAGATCACGCTACGCCAATGACATGAATGAACATTTATCTGTCATCAGATTTGCGGACACATGGTTCACAACTTGTTACACAATAATATAAACACAGCATTATCTACACGGTGTCCAGAAATACAGTTTAGTGTCCATTATGGACAAGATTTTGAAACTCAATAACTCTTTAAGTTTACTGTGTATAGAAAATATTTGGATATAAAAAGCAGCATTAGAGTACATTTTAACCTTGTAAAGCGTGTATTTGCAATTTCAGTGATTATTTAAATATGCGTCCATAACCCGGTCCCAGTTCATATGGTTCATAAGTATAGCAATCCGCGTAGGTGTATGTGTGTCTGTGTGTGTGTATGTGTAACAATACCTGGAATTTAAGTATGTCTTTTAAGTAAAACATATAATCGAACAGCGGGGCACGTTGGTGCTGAGACCAGATTTAACAATTTTATCAGATCCCAATACTAAATGCATTAAGGTTGCTGAATATTTAAAATCCATGATCGATCCACTTAACAGAATAGATCCAGATGTTCTCATTGTTATTTCCTTAATCGAAATAATTATTTAAGTTCTTTATTTAGTAGAAATACTTATCAAAGTTTGGATATGTTTAATTCTAAGATCATATGTGAATTTTATTGATAAATGTATTGCAGTTGGTCAAAAAAGTGACAACGAAGACTGTAAATAATCCAAGTTAACATATAGTATTTTTTTTTTAAATTTCTTTCTATTTTGCTATTTAATTTTGGCAGGTTATGAATTTGTGATATGAACTTTCCCTTTAAATGAAAACATTCCAAAGTGTAGGAATAAGAAAATGTCAAGGCAAGAGAGTCTCAAAACACTATGAACTGTATATCTCAACACATTCAACTTTTTTACTTTTCTCAATTTTCTTTTCAGGTAGGATCACCATATACCTCAGATAGTAATACAAATAATAAATGTTCATAAAACACATAACATGCAATATAACACGTGCATATACCATAGATAAATGCATGCTGATATCTTAATGTAGCAAGGTATCTTTGCTGACTTTGTACATATTTCCCAAAGCTAGCTTGTTGAGTGCACACTAGGTCAGTGCTTGTCTGATGGCGCCGGAAAAGGGAGAAACGGATTCATAAGAACAGAAGCTGGCTGGTGCGTGTTCATTAGGGAATGGTATTGTTGTAGGTTTAAGACATAAGATTAAAGACCTTGTGATCTTGGAAAAGATTGTAATATTTCACTGTAAGGAAAAGTTTAGGGAGTATAGAAAGTCAGAGAAAATCTATAGGTTTAGTTAGTATAAGAGATTCTATGGTAAGTTCTCGACCGGGTTGCATGCTACATTAAACACTTATTTTCAAACGTGCAACAACATACAAGTGACCAATACGTGTATATTTACACAAATACTTAGAGATTAAATATTCTGAAATGACAAATCTGTATATATGTGTCTATCAGGAACACTGTACACACACTGGGCCGGGCCAGATCATCCTTAAAGCTTTAATATTTTTCAAATTAAATTTCACAGATTAACACACACACACGTGTGTGTGTGTGTGTGTGTGTGTGTGTGTGTGTGTGCGCGCGCGCGTGTGCGTGTATATATATATATATATATATATATATATATATATATATATATCATCCCTTTAGAAATACTTTTATTAAAACTTTACTAATGAATAACACCATAAAGTTAAGCAATCAGCGTGTACATCACCAAAATCCATGAATTAATGTATAACTACACAGATCTAGTTATTATGGCATATGACTTATAAAAATGAAGATTTAAAGAATAAGTAATGAAACAAAGCAATAGATCAGAACAATTAATCACTCAACATCTCTAAAAACTAAACACGACGCATATTGAGATAAAGAGCTTTATCGTAAAACCCAGTAGTGTCCCTTGTCTGCATCGGCAGACCAAAAATAGAACATTCAGCTGGTTCATATATTTGGACAAACTTTTTGATGAAGTAATTTATGCAGATTTAGCGATACCCATCGTTAAGATGTGAGCATTTCTTTATATAGAATGTTAAATTTCATATTTTCATTGGATAGTTGAAAGGTCAAACAATGTTGTTCCTGGTTTGCATGTACAGAGTTTAACTCGGGATGACGGGTCATCTTGCAGACCAAAACCGAAAGGTCATACGGAAGGAAAATTAAACACTACACAAGTGATGAATTGAACGCTGATACATTAATGAAAAGAAATGGGCCAGCTACACATTTGCATTATTCATTAAAACCAATTAATTTACCTTCCTTTCACTTTTTTAACTGAAATCGATAAACCTTTTGTTGTATATACATGTATAATACTACTTCATTAACACTCTTTTCATGTCCTATTGATCGGGCCTTTTACATTGTGAGGAATGGCCATTATTTCTGGGAATTGCATCAAATAATGTTGAAGCACATTAGGAAATAAAACAAATACATTAATAAAAACTCAACTAGAATTAGGAAATATATACAAATTGTAAAATCTACACTAAATATGATTTGCATTGATATGGCATAGTTTTAAAACAAAGTGTATGATTTCGAATGAGCGTGTTTTTGTATGTGTCTGCATTGTATGTTTGTTCAGTGGGGCCTGTCTTTATGTGTGCATTTGCATATAATCGAAATATATCCATATCGACTCTAAGCATACGTAGTTAGCCGAAACAGGTTTTACTGCTCCACACCTGATTCGAAATTGATCAACATCGGTTTCACATTACATTTACTATATAGGGAGATAGTCTGGAATAATTATAACTGCCACGGTTGATATGAAGACATGTTATCTCCGTTTATCCGGTTAAAAACGTTTGACACACACATTGTTATATTATGAATGGAAGAACGCGGACATAATGACAGTCAGAAGAGTTAATATCCAACGGATGTAACGACCAGTCTAACTGATCATGTTGATTACACCTGGTGCGGGCAGTAACTCTTTAATTCCACAAGAGTGCAGTTGTGTAAAAAAGGAGTTTCCACTAGCTACGTGTGCCATGTGTCCATGCGGAACAAAACTGAATGCCGACCGTTGACTAGCAAACATGATATGATGTCTGAACTGCAATACCTATTTTGTCGCTTGGACTAGTCCCTTTGTGAATATGAAAATGCCAGGTCAAACGGACATGCCTTTCTGGTCGTGAACCTCTTCCTGTTTAGCAGCAGGAAGGGTGAACAGACCACTCTTATAATTAAGCCAAATTTTAGTGATAATTGAGGCAAGTGGTCTGTTCGACTGCCATACCGCGAAATCATTTGTCTTAATCATCAGGCAAACATATTCATTACCAAATGTCTGTCCACCCCACTCCACCCCCTTGCTGCGGTGGACCCTACAAATTGGTTTCGAGCAAATTTTGCATTATGATTAAGACAAATGTGTAGGGTTCGACTGCCATACCGCGCATATCATATTCCCCTTCTTGTCTGCTGTTATCTTACACACATATGTGGTCATTCACCCCTCCTGCTGCTATGAATTTATCCAGATCAACTATTGCATGTATATACAGTGTGAAGTGAGTCATACATAATATATGTACTGAGATAGGTATGCGTACCGATTTTTCAAGGACGTGTGACGTAGTAGTTCAAACAATAGTTGTGTTTATCGATAGTCCAGGTATTTGTGTGCAGTTTATTTCCGTGTTTTAATTTTAAATATAATACATTTTAATCGGTTCATACATATAATGGCAAAATATCTTAATAAAATTATAAATATTTATTTATTTGTAAAATCAGATATCAAATGCTATTGCACAATAATCACATATAATAATTTCTAAAACGTATATTTGTAGTCGAGTTCGTTAGCTCAATGTTAAAGTTGTTGGAAACTTTAATACTGATGTTTGCGGTTCGACCCCAGATCTCGCCGAGATGGGTTCGGGTCCCCGGGTCGCCCACGTCTTTTAATAAGTGGGGGGAGGCATCCCCTGAGATTTCGATAAATCACCACGTATCTCGTGGTCGGATTCCATTTTGGATTCTACCCCGGGGTTTCGTGGGGGTTTTATCGAAATCGCAATGCCTAGACAGCCTTCTGAATTGCTAATATTTCACTTTCGTCGATTAGAAATTCGCCGGGAGGTGTGTCTATGCAATACCCCCCCCTAAAATAATCAGTAGTATGCCTTGAGCTCTCTGCCCCATGGAAGAACCCCCAAATAAACATCCAGAAAGGGTGTTAGCCAAAAGAAACAGAACATGGGAGTGCCGCATAATAGTCATAAGAGAGAGAATGACAATGTAAGGACCCCATGAAAGTCACACAGGCTATCGAGGGGTTCCATTGAAGGGTAATCGCTGGGATCTACTGATTATTTTTGATAAATTAAAATACAGACAAACATGCATACATACAGACATAATATTATCTAGCAGAGGAGGAGCAGAGTTATCGCGCTTTATTAAGTATTTTTGGTGATTTCAAATTCAATTAAATATCTATTATAAATATTATTTAATAATGAATATTGGAGAACCACACTCAGCTAGATTAACACGAGAAAGACTAGAAGCAATTAGAAAATATTTACCTGTTCGTGATGCTGTCAAGCAACAATTACAGCAACGACAAGAATCTCATGTTGAATTTGAGGAGGATACAAAACAATTATTTAAACCTATCACTGAGACCACTAAAGGTATTCAACCTGTGTTAGAGAAAACCGCTGAAGAAACTGGAAAAATAGCAAAAAGAACAAAACAAACAAAAAAGATTCTTAGAGAACTTCCAGCCGAAATATCTGCTGCGATGCCAGTCCGGGAAATACCTGAGGATGCAGACCAGGCAGAAGAAGGTGCTGAAGCACTAGCCCCTGGAACCAAAATCAACAGTTAAATTGATAGATAAATTTAATAAAAATACTGTTAAGGTAATTAATGAACTTAAAATAAATCAATTAGCTAAATTTGCTGTAAATGGTTTTAGTCGAAGAGATAAATTAATGAAATCTGAATACACTAAAGATATTAAAACCCGTGAACAATGGCAAAAATCATTATATCGCATAAAAATGAATGTTGAACAAACTAGAGCTGATGATCCACTATATCAGGATTATGTTAGTGAAAATAATAAATTAATCAAATTAGAAAAGGAGAAAAAACAGAGTAAACAACCTTCAAAACAAACAGCACCAAAATCACAAATGTCAGTTCTATCTCCTACATCAAAGAAAACAACATCATCGAAACCAAGTGAAGAGGAAGAAGAAGAATTTCAAGACGCTCCCGGTGTAATTGGAAGTGGTTTAGGAAGTGGTCTTATTACTTGTCCCAATAATATCCTTGCTGATGTTGATCGATTAGAAATTCTCATCGGAGGAAAACGAGCTGGTAATAATTCCCCAGAAATCATTAATGAAGCAGCTGATATTTGCAGACGATTATTTACCGGTGGTATCATGGACGTTGATGTTTATCAGTCTCTTATTAATGAAATTGCCGATGACTACTACAGCGACTGAGTATGTAATTAAATACAATTACTATAATAAAATGATCGTACATAGTACTCAACGTGGACCAATTATGGTCAGGGTGATAAATTCACGATTACCTGTATACAAAACAACCTACGGAAATGGACTAGGTGATGTTGTTCAGGGTCTATTTAGAAGGATAGCCCCAAAAGCAATACCGATTGCAAAGCAACTGGGAATGAAAGCTATTGATGTTGTTCGTGAAAAAGGTATTGGTGCTGTTGGTAATGTTGCTGGTAAAGCATTTTCAGCGATTAAAGATAGATTAACACAATTAATACGCAGACCTGTGGTCCGACCTCAACCAGTAAAATTACCTAGTACAGAAGTAATGCCTGCAAATGTCAGTAAAATAATAAATCAAGTTGCTAATCAAAAACTAGCAGATTTGGTTGATGTACCAATGTCAGAAAAAGGAAAAAATATAACCTCTAGTCTGATAGCAGGAAGTGGTCTCACTTCCCGAAGTGGTCTCACTTCCCGAAGTGGTCTCACTTCCCGAAGTAATCTTCGTTTTAGACGATAATAAATATAATAAAGATGTTCAAACGTATATCTGATCCCGCATTTGACATGGACGCACCAGTACTTAAAGATGAGTCTGTGCGTGATTATCAGTATTATTCTTACGACGCACGAATTCCAGATCAGCGTGGACGAATTGAATTACAGGTTCAGGATACAAGTAGATATTTCTTACCCGCTGAAGCATTTATTGAAGTCGAAGGTGAAATTTTAAATATTGCTAATCCTGCAGCACCAGTAGCATATGGAGACGATGTTAGGGTTGGTTTTGTTAATAATGGTATTATGGCATTATTTGACAGTGCAACGTACATGATTGACGGAAAAAATATTGAATCTATTCAGAAGGACGTCGACGTTGCAACAACAATACTTGGTCTTGCAAGATATAGTGATGATTATTCAAGATCAACTGGTCCATCAATGATGTTTGTAAAGGATACTTCTAACTACCCTGACAACAGACAATATAATATAAGACGACCAAGAAATGCCGACGATACTGCTGACGCTGCTGTGTGGCCGGTGGTTCATGGTGCTAATCCAGAATTTAACTTAGGATTTGCAGCACGTCGATCAATATTGAAAGGTAACAGAAGAACGTTTTCATGTTCAATTCCATTGTCACATATCTTTGGATTCTGTAGAAATGTCAGAAAAGTCATTTTCGGAGCTAAACATACAGTTGTACTTGTACGAAAAGCAACCGACAACGATGCATTATGGAGACCCATTGGTGATCCTGGCAAAGTAATTCTTACAAAACTTTCATTGTGGATGCCGGTGATGACTCCATCAATAACTGAAGAAGATCGTCTACTCTCTTTTATGAATCAAGGTGGTAAATCAGCATTATCGTGGTTAACAATGACCACAGATGCTATCCAGAGTAATATTAATGGTTTATTTACGTGGCAAATAGCATCACAACAAGGTGTTTCTGCACCACGACATATATTTATTGCATTTCAAGATGCTGCACGGGTGGATGATCAAACACGTAGTATTATGACATTTGATAATCTTGGTGTTTCCGAAGTTTCCTTAAGAATAAATGGACATCAAGAACCATCCGAGGATATTTTACTGAATTTCGATCAAAATCATGTAGCACGTGTATATCACCGCCTAATGACGTTCATGGGACGTGATCAAAATGTTGATACTGGTTTACAAATATCACAATTGGATTTTACAACCTTATACCCAATTTATTATTTTTCGCTCGAACATTTAGATTTAACCAGACAATCTGTAGTCGATATACATTTTCGAGCTCGTGTGACAATAGGAACTATTGCCAATTACAGGGCAATTGCTGTCATACTCAGCGATAAATCGATATTACTTGAAGGTGCTGGTGGACGAATGAGAGTCGTTGATGCTCCAGTAGAAAACATGTAATTAGATTATTTATGAATATTATAATGTCGTATAATAATGTTAGTGTTAGTCTGACTCCTGGTCAGATTAAAAAGATACAATCAGCATCAAAAAATAATTGCGGATTAAAAATATTGCTAAAGAAAGATCAGATGAGCGGCTCAAATAAATTATCTCTTACAGAACGTCAACTCGGGTATTTCAATGAAGCAAAAAAATCAAATAAAGGTATAAAACTTAATCTTTCTGCGGGTGCCATTAAAGATATAATTAAGACGGGTGGTATATTTCCACTTCTTGCTGCTATACCAGCATTAATTGCCGCTGCAGCCCCAGCTGTTGCAAAAGCAGCTGCATTAGGTGCTGTTGGAACTGCTGCTGGAATGGCATTAAAGAAAGCAACAGGACAGGGAATCAAAAAAAAGGGAAGGGGTCTAAGATTACCAGGGACCCCACACTGGTACGGAAAAGGCCTAAGATTACCAGGGACAGTTTACTGATATCTCCTATGTCCAATTTTGATTTACTAGATGCTGCTAAAAAATTAAAAATAAAAAATTTTAGAGGAGTTTTCATGCGCGATCAATTACCAAAACAACCAAACAATATTGAAACAGGTATTATTAATCTCGATAAAAATTCTGGTCCAGGCACGCATTGGGTCGGATATGCAATTGATCCACGTGGAATTATTTATTTTGATTCATATGGACTAGCTCCACCAAAAGAATTCTTAAAGTATATTAGTTGTTATCAAAGTATTCCAATATGGTATTCAACATTACCTACACAAACATTAACCGATCCACCAATATGTGGTCGAGAAGTACTTAATGTACTTGATGCTATATCAAAATCAACAAAACCACCCCACAAAGTTGTACATGAATATACTACGACGTCATATTTAAACAGACATTAGTAAATATAATGGTGGATATTTATGGAAGATCTTCCCGTAGAGGTCATCAGCAAGTTGATTTATCTAAGTATGCAACTCTTGATCAACTCAGAAATGAAATTGATGATTTATTAAATCTCGCAAGTGTGGATCAAAACGAAGTAGTTGTTTTTCAGGATAAACAAGGACGATTAAAAACAAGTAATATACAACTACCAGATGTTCTTATAAGAATTCCAACTGCGGCCGTAGATAATATAGTTACTTTCTCTGATCAGGGTAAAATACAAGATTCTGGTACATCACTCAGTAATTATATTAAGAAATCCGGCGATGTATTTACGGAGATATTAATATGAACCAAAATAAAATCACCGACATTGGAAATCCAACCGCAGATGCAGACGCCGCAACAAAGAAATATGTCGACGATCAAGAATCTAAATATGTACTGACCAACCGCGGTATAATGCATGCATCTCTCGATATGAATAACAACAGCATTACTAATCTCAGAAGACCAGAGACAGATTTTGATGCAGTTAATAAAAAATACGTTGATGATAAGGAAATTCCAATCAATAATGAAATAACAGAATTCAAAAATGAATTTCTTAGTCACGTGAATACGTTTTTAAGTTTTCACAGAAACATAAACAAACTTAAAAATGATTTTTTTGGAAACCCATCAAAGGTTGATATAAAACTTGATGATATTAATAAAAAATTAATTGATATAGAAGCAAAACTTTATTTTACAAATGAGGAAGTAAAAAGATTAGAAGGTGATATTGCCAGTAGAATACCTAATATTGTTCAAAAAACTAATCTGATTAAAATTCCACACAGACAAATTAAAAATATCGTATACACAGTAGCATCAGGATCATCAACATGGACACCACAAAATAATACTATCAAATATACCGCAGAAATTACTGGTATTTACAGGCTGTCCGTATTTAGTGATGAAAGATTTGCTATAATTAACAGATATATATTGCGTCATTCAACTGATTCTCTCTCTGGAGTTGTATCTATATTGTTAAGTAAAGATGTTGAAGAAACATTTATACTGAGAATAGATGATCAAAAAATAAACTCAGTGCCTTATTGGTGGCATCTGGAATTTGTGGTTGAAACACCGCAATTAATCACTTAATATAATAATAATGGATCAACCTCAGTCTCGCATTGACGTTCAACTTTACAGATGCAATCAAGTATGTGAACGTCTGACTAAACTAAATAATTTTATCGACTATTATAACACGAAAAAAAAAAAATACAAAAGACGTATAGTTGTTATCGATGTAGTTGTTTACTCGGTTTCTGCTGTTATTACTGGAACAGGATTATTATTATCAACATTGACGATGACAGCACCTACTATTATAACCATTATTGTTTCAGCATCAACAACTATTGCTGGTGTTCTAGGTATTATAACCAAAAAGATACATACTTGTACAAATGCTAAATTGCACGATTATATGATTAAATTACACACAGTGGTAGAGGCATGTTCTAAATTATCTTTATATATTTCTTCGTGTGTCAGTGATGGTGAAATATCTGATACTGAATTTGCGATGATGATGAAAACTTATGATGATGCTTTTAAAGTGATCGCAAATGATTTTAATGAATTAAATAACAACAATAATAATAATGACAGACAGGGAATTACTTCAGCAGATTGTCACTAATACAACTCCGTCAAAAACTACGATGATATCGTTAAGTTCGACCAATCCTGAGTTTAGTGTCAATTTTCCAACCGCAATTCCTGCAAAAGAAATAGCATTAGCACAATTGCGAGTTTATTATAGTTGGCCCAATATTAGATCAAAACCATTTGGTGGACTACAGCCAAATAATTCATTAATATTTGCTAATAAGAATAAATCTGATGGAACTCCTGATTGGCAAATAGTTTCTATTCCAACGGGCAGTTATCAAATAGAACAGATTAATGATGAGTTCCAACGCAGAATTAAATCTATTACAGGAAAAGAATCAAAAATAGCAATTACTGTCTACGAACCAACACTATCTGCGATTATTGAAATAAATTCTCCCGATTACTCCGTAGATATTTATCAAAGTTCGATTAGATCAGTATTAGGTTGGCCTGAATATCCACCGGTTTATCAAGCACCACCAGAACCACAGAGATCTGATTTTGTCATAGATGTTAAAAAATTTATAAAACCTCCAGAATATAGAACAGAAAAAAATGCTTACCCATGGCGACGATATTTTGGTGATGGAGTTATACATTATATAGATAAAACAGAAACCCATTTTACAAAAATAGTTGATGGTAAAAAAGGTAAAATAATAGTACTTGATGTTGATGAAATAAATTCATATGCTAATACAATTAAGTCTGAACACGGACGTGTACTTAATTATCTAAGAAATTTATTTTCCAGCATTAGCACTTCCTACAACGATGACTTAAAAAATCAAATAATTGAAATAATACAACATTTGAATCAAGTTGCTTCAGACCTAGATTTCATGAATGATATTATTGTTAACAGAGAAAAAAGATTAGTGGGTATATTAGCAGATAGACGATATAAAGAGTTATATATAGTTGATGAAGACGGTCCACCTCGAAGTGTTAGACTAAATCTTCTGTTTACAATAGTATTTCTAAAACATTTCGGAATTACGCGAGAACAACTATCAACATTTATAATTCCTGGATTTAAATCTGAAGAGCTAAAGAAATCAGTTAATGATCTTATTGATGAACAATTTAAAAGAATATGTGATTCATGGAAAAAATTAATACCTACACCAACTATTCTTAAATATAATAATGATCCACACGGTGGTGGTCGACATATATCACCTGGTATTGTTAATATAACAACAACAATTGCAGTCAATCTGGTATGTGACGTAATTGATGATAGTTATCAAGTAGATCTTTCAAAATCTAATCACCGCAGTGGCACTGCGGAACAGGGGTATATACTATATTCATTTAGCCCTAAAGACCCCCCCGGTTGGTTAATTGTGTCTGAACCAATTAACCCCGTGTACCTACGAGTTCATAATCCATTTCTGACAAGAATAAATTTCAAACTCACTGACCAGGCAGGAAACATTTTGGATCTAAGACAAGAATCTCTTAATATTAATTTGTATATACGCTCGTAGAACGTCTGATTAAATATTTCCTAATATAATAAGGGAAAAAATAATCTGATTCTGAAATAATATATTTTTTTTAATCTGATGGGTAAATATATACTCTGTTTGATGTTTTGGACAGATTTTCTGAAATTATTATTATTTTTCTGTGGAAATCTGTGAAAAATCTGTAAATATTATTATTTTATTATTTTTTCTGTGAAAATTCATCAGAAATTGAAATCCACCGGGTATAATTACCTGACTAAATCATGAAATTTACGGAAATTGTTAGATTTTCTGAAATTGAAATCCGTCGGGTATAATTACACGACTAAATCATGAAATCTACGGAAAATCTGTTAGATTTTCTGAAATTGAAATCTGCCGGGTATAATTACACGACTAAATTATAAAATTCATCAGAAATTGAAATCTGTGGAAAATCTAACAGATTTTCTGAAAACTGTCAGAAAATGTTATTATTATTATTATTATTTGTAGATTTTTTTAATTTTATCTATAATATTTGTAAATGAGGCCTGACAAAATCATGAAATCTGTGGAAAATCCGTTAGATTTTCAGAAATTATTATTAATATTATTATTTTGTAGAAATCTGAAATCTGCTAGATTTCTGAAATCTGTTATAAATTATTATTAATATTATTATTTTGTAGAAATCTGAAATCTGCTAGATTTCTGAAATCTGTTAGAAATTATTAATAATATTATCATTTTGTAGAAATCTGAAATCTGTTAGAAATTATTATTTTATTATTTTTTCTGTGGAAAATCTATTAGATTTTCTGAAATCTACCATCTGAAATCTGAAATCTGTTATAAATTATTATCAATATTATTATTTTTTCTGTGGAAAATCTATTAGATTTTCTGAAATCTGCTAGATTTCTGAAATCTGACAGAAAATTAAAATTTATTGGGTATAATTGTTGCAACTATGATACTGACGACCGTGGTTCGATTCCTATGGCTGACGAATGTTGACAGTATTCGGAACGATGCTATTTTATTTTAAAGAAATAATTATTACATAATGAACCAAGAAAATATAAATAATATTATTTCTGCTATTAAAAAATTAAAACATAACAGAATAAATCTATCTGATAATCTCGATCCTGAAAAAATATTATGCGATTATGAAATATTAAAACAAAGAAAAATTGACAATAAATACACATTACCATCCAATTATAAATTTGTAAAATCAATTTATCAGTCTATGTTAGAACCCTTGTCAATGGTAAATGACAAACAGGTAAAACTATTTGCGCCTCTTGCACGTTCGATCGAAAATATTAGATCCGAACTATCTCGTGAATACGAGAAAAAGAAGATCGTGGATAATCGTGTAATGCAATTAAGAAAAATTATGTTATTTGATTCTGTCAAAAGTGAAAGTGACACCGAGAGCAGCGACGGAGAAGGTAAAATATAGAGTCGAATTATATACAATTTATTTATTAGGAAAACAGAGTTAGATAATATATTCAAATATTATCCACTGATCGTATTTTATTGAATATGCTGATTTGTATAATTTATCTGCAACATGTTTTACTGATTGTGGATGTATGCTAAAATATTTTGCAGCCGCATTAATTGAGGGGAAAGTTATTTCCTGTTCTGTTTCTGAATTTATGGATTTAATAGCTCTCTTTCCGAATAATTTACATTTTCCAGTATTTCCACGTGCAGAATTCTGACTAGGTGTAATAATTTGCAGGTTAGATAACCGATTATTATGGGGATTTCCGTCAATGTGATCAACTACAAGTCCATTTTCAACTACTCGATGAAAACATTCGAATATGAATTTATGTGAGTAATAATTTTTATTTCCAGTATTAAACGTAAAATAACCAGTATTATTAATATTACCGACTGGTTTTTTCAATCTACAGTGTCTGATTACACCATCTCGGGATGCTTCATAATTTTTTATTATTGGATGTTTCACAAATTCGTTTTGCTCAATTTATATAATAATATTATTTGTCTAAATCATTATTTTGAAATCTGACCAGATAATCCTCCTCTGTCTTTATAGGAGAGTCAGTATTATTTTTTTTGTCATAATATCGTTTTAATTCCCTGTATTTTTTTCCGCCACATTTTAGACACAATTGAGTTTTTCCTCTGACTCCAACACCACACTGAATACACGGTATTGGTCCTGTACTTCCATTTTTGATACTCTGTGCATGATATCCGCAGTATTTGTTCACACACGGTTTATTACAAAGAGAAATATATCCAATTCTGAGCCAAATACATTTGTTCTTTGTTTCAATCATTATATATATACTAAAATTTTAATTTAAATACTTGTCTTAATTATATGGAGGAATTATCGGTAATTGAACCTCAGATATCCAGATTTGATCTTGACAGATTATCAGAATATAAATTTAGTACTTTGATGCAAGATCTGGCGTTAACGGATGAGGATATAATCGAACGTATTCGTGAAGCAAAAAATGAATTTCGTGACGATGGTGCTGCTCATGTATGGTCAACATTCAGAGTCGGAAATGTTACTAATATGATGAATGACAAACGAGGAAAAATAATTATTAATCACCTTGATGATCAAAAATATTTTATTTTAATAAAATTTATTGTAAATACAAAAGAAGATATTTGGATTATTCGTGACAAACGCGATCCAGTACACATACAATCAGGAAATAATATTGTTCTCTTAAATAATAAATCTAAGCCCGGAATACTAACAGGTGTTGACAAATTATATTATATACAGAGTTATCCAGCAACTGCAGTTGTATATGGAATATTTCCGTTGAATAATAAACCCGACGTCGGGGATCTAAAACCTATGAAATTGTCAGAATCAAGAATAAACTGTGTAGCTGAACGAGTTACAGAACATTTTACAAATGCGATACGTGGTAATGGTTTAACAGATTTACGACGTAAAAAAATAAATACTTGGGCAGAATCAGTTAAAGATACCGGAGCATCTATCAAAGATGTTGCTGAACTAGAAAAGAAATTAAGATTTCCAATAACAGTAAAAACGTTGACGGGAGAGATTTTATATAAACCAAAATACACAAAAAATGGAGCTCCAATAAATATTATTGATCATAATTCGCACGCATGGACCTCAGCAGTAACAATATTTCCACGAGATAGAGCGGTTAAATTTTATGATGGTCATATATTTGATTTTATCAGAAATATCAGTAAAAGTGACCCTGTGTCTGTTTGGTTATTTCAGAGTTCGGAATATGATCATTACGATCAGTTTGTACGGCCTAATGGTGATATTTACCGTACAGAATCTCTTAATGTAGAAATGGAAAATCTTGCGCTGAAATATACTTCAGACGATGTCAAAATTAGACAATTATTAAATAATTGTTTTACAGTTCCATCCGTAGCAGCTCATTTTGCTCAGGAGAAAAAATTATGGAAACCAACACGATCGGAATTTCTTGAGGATATTCATAAAAGTTGCGTAGAATATGGACACGGAGGATTATGGAATACTAAATACAACTATAGTGACATTATATCCGTCGATATGGTGGCATGTTATCCTGGAAGTTTTCTTGGATACGGAGAATGTTCTAAATACTTTAAGAGATTCGGACATCCATCACACGAAATGACCAGGGTTGCAATAAACGGACATTTACCAGATTTTGATTTAACAGGATTTGCTCATGTAGAATCATTCGAATTTGCAGAAAATCTCCATCCGATTACTTATACTTGGTTTGGAAGACATTTTTCAGAGCGATGTTGGGTTCCAATAGTACTATTGCGATATATGCTTGATGTTGGAATTTTAATATCTTTACAGGTGAGTGAGGCCATTATATCATATAGTCCACAGAAACAAATTTGGTTACCAGAACCAAATAGATTTAATATTGATGATGCCAGGAAAGAATTTCCTGATCTTAATGAAGATGATATTATTAAAATTACTAATAATATACGTAAATGCAGAGACGAGCATGATGAAAAACTTGCAAAAGATCTTGGTAGAAGGATAATTGGTAAATTTACTCAAGGAGGAGCCTATGATCATAAAAGACACTGTACAAGATTAATTATGGACGATGCTGAACTCGATTTTATAATTGCTGATACAACAGAAAAAAACATATTTATAAATCGGAGTAATGCTTATTTGTCAGACGGAACCAAACTAGGTACAATTGTGAGTTATCTTGATGGTGACTCACCACAATTTACTCATTTAAGATCTTCTATGTTGGCATATGTTTCTATAAATCTACTGTCTATGATAAATAGATTTTCTCGTGATGCTGTCAGAGTAGCAACGGATTCGTTTTATATAAATAAAAAATATACGGATTTATTAAAACCACTACTTGGTAATGGTGAATGGGGATCATGGAGAATAAAACAAGAAAATATACTTAGTTATTCTGAATCTGCCGACGTTGAAATTAAGGAAATATATCACAAAAATAATAATCAAATATCAAAATCATCAGCACCATCTGTATATGATCCTATATCTAGACATAAAACTGTTTATCTTAATGGATGCGGTGGTTCAGGTAAAACAACTCGTGTGATTAAATTATTCATGAATAATAATTCGGATATAATTGTTTTGACACCGACACATAAATTAGCCAGAGAAATAAAAGAACGAGGAGTAAAATCGTGTACTTATCATAGTTTCTTTAGATGGTGTGGAGACACATGGACTCCCGAACGAATGGGTGAAAAATATATACCTAAATATATTATATGGGACGAGATATGCACGGTGCCGTTAGAAATATTAAAAACATTTCTTGAATGGTTATTGACGAAAAATACTGCTGTGATAATGTGCGGTGATCATGGTCAACCACCACCCTTTGTTGGACAGTCTCCACATGAATGGCTGAAGAATAATGTAGATTATTATGAAGAAATAAATGATGATCATAGAGCTATTGATGAACCGTTGAGGGAATTTAAAAGACTAATCAGACTACAACCAGACAGAGTACAATGTGAAATAATGCGCGGAGTAATTCCAGAGACTTCTATGAATGATTTTCTAAATTTATAGAATTCCACTGATTTAATAGTTGCAAGTAGAAAGATAGTTCGTGATGAACTACAGAATAAATTATTTCTGTTACATAAAGAAAAGTTTTCAGATCAACCAGTACCCTTGTGTTATCGCCCAGCAGATACTCGACGACAGAATATTGATGTTGAAATTCCTGGTGGAGATACTGAAAGTGTCCGAGTACAGAATCTTGTCTTGAATGATATTGTTTTAGTCGATATTAATGTCGTTGAGAATGCGCTGAATATGAATAAATCACCGTGGACATTAGGATATGCTATAACAATCCATTCTTCACAGGGGTTAACTATTTCTGATACAAATATCTGGATTATAGATGATCGGATCGAATGGTCGAATTTAGTCTATCTCGCAGTTTCTAGAGTCAGAAGAATATCTCAACTACATAGGGTTATTATGAATTTTACAGAAAATAATAATCAGACTGTTAAATGACGTAATAAGAAAAAACTATCTGGTTATAAGCAATGTGACCAAAAAAAAAAATAATCGTGACTTTGATATTGATACTGAATTTATTATAACACTAAAACAACGACAGAATAATCATTGTGCAAGTTGTAACTGTAATATGTTATGGCAATATTCGAATAATAATCCAAGACAATTTACCGTAGACAGAATTAATAGTGATCTTGGTCATACACGTGATAATGTGATGCTGACCTGTCTTGAATGCAATCGACGTCGGGGTGCTGCACGCCCTGGTTCTGGTTATGTAATTGTATGTGGTGGTAATTGTGTGTCTTCAGGGATTACCTGTAATTGTTCACGTACAAATCCACGTTGAGGGGCTGTAGAATCTAATCTGTAAATTGGAGGTCTACCAGTGGATCTAACCACACTAGAAATTGTATGTGTAGTCACGCTCCAGATAGGATCGGTTGTTCTTTTTTTACCACCTTCAAGTTCACCAGGTTCGTATAAATATCTTACAATTACATTACCTAATACTGGTTGAGATTGTTGTCTGTCATTAATACGGGGTATATATTTTTTTGTGATCGCAATAGAAGGTTTCATGGAAGTTGAACGAGTAATTTCATTATTTAATGCAGATATCACACTTGGTAACCTCGCAACCCATTCACGAGATCTCTCACCGGATTTAAAGTCAGTAGATATTTCTTTTGCATATTGGTATCCAAATAACCGCTCGGCAAGTGTTCGATTAAATCGTTCAACAATTGCCTGATCACGATGAATTTCAGTATGTCCTCGTCTGATTTTAACATTATATTTCTTCATCAACAATAATACTGTACCAAGAAATTCTTTGCCCGGATCAACCTGTAATAATTGTGGCCATCGCAAAGGTCCTCGATGATAAATTCGTTCAAATGCAGATGCAACTTCAAACGCTGTCTTTGTTGATAATGGTTCAGCATCTTTATATTTACTTGCAACATCAACGACAGTTAATGCGTATTTGTATGTGCGTGATTTTCGTCCACGTGTTTTAACAGTATCATGTGGTAAAAACAAAATATCTGCTTGATGAACCTCATTAGGGACGCTGACATCAAAATGTGAATATTGAATATTTTTAGGTGGTGGTAGATAAATTTGCCATATTGCCTGTCGTGCTAACCACGCTGCAGCAACAGAACGTGAGACTTTTGCTGCTTCAGATAATTTAGTAATCGCTGATCTACCTCTCCAATATCCTCTTGGGCTATAATAAATGGATTCCATTATAATATTTATATAATTAATTACCAGCCCCTAACATTATTTTACTTTTCATGGTAGATTTTACTAGAAAAGTAGCTAATTTATCTCTGACAGATTTATTTGGTATAGAATTTAATGCATGAATCAGTTTTACATCTGCGAGATGCCTTTGTTGTAAATCTTTACTTTTATACGCAACATCATGAACATGACACACTTGATCAATCTTATTTACTGGATGCTCTCCTGGTCTTGGTTGATCTTGATCATCAAGTCGGATGTCAAGTCGGGTTCCAGGACCACAATAATTATACCCTGGTAAGTGTTTTTCCCCGGGATATTTAGCCCACGGAGTTCCAGGTAATTTTCCTAATAAAGCGGCTATATCTCCACCTGTATTTGTTTTAACAAATTTGTATTTCTTCGTACCGCATTTTACACATTTGCCTGTCAGAGCACGTCGTTTATTTTTTGTTGTTATTGTAGTTAGTTCAGCAGTGGGTGTAGGAATTTTACACCGAACACAATATAGACTCATATTATTTACTATATGAATATAATTGACTTTTCGGCGACACGAAAACAGGAGCCAGTGAAACATCATTCAGCATTACCAAATTCGATAAGGATGATTATAATAGGTCCATCTGGATCGGGTAAAACACAACTATTATTAAATTTAATAATGAGATGGTTAAAATGGAGTAAATTGTATTTAGTAGCACCATCCGTAGATGATCAACACTGTTACGAAGTACTTAAAGATTTTAATGAAAAAGCGAAATTGCGGAATGAAAGACGGTGATGATGTGGTTGATTTTATTACCGATATTGATGAAGCCCCATCTGTAGATGACCTAGATGGATTTATTAATAATTTAGTGGTGTACGATGATATTATGTTGGACAAACAATCTAATCCGGCTAGAATATTTTCTCGAGGTAGACACAAGAATACGGACGTGATTTATGTTACACAAAGATATACACAAATACCTAAAGTGATCAGAGACAACTGCAATATTTTGGTTGTGTTTAATGGAGTAGATAATTATACTTTACAGAATATTTATTATACTTGGTGTTCAGGGGATATGAACATAATGAAGTTCAGAAACTTCTTTTCAAAAGCACAATTTGCTCCGTTCGGATTTATAACAATAAATCTTCATGACCCAAGATCCAGATATCGTATAGGTCTGGATAAAATCTTTGGTTAATCTGTGATTAACTCTGTTCCTCCTCTGCTAGAGAATTATTTTCCCTTTCTATGTATGTCTGTATGTATGCATGTTTGTCTGTATTTTAATTTATCAAGAATTAAAGCAGCAGGGAGGGTGAACCCAGACATTTGGTAATGAATATATTTGCCTGATGATTAAGACAAATGATTTCGCGGTAGGCAGTCGAACCTTACACATTTGTCTTAATCATAATGCAAAATTTGCTCGAAACCAATTTGTAGGGTCCACCGCAGCAAGGGGGGTGGGGTGGACAGACATTTGGTAATGAATATGTTTGCCTGATGATTAAGACAAATGATTTCGGGGTACGGCAGTCGAACCCTACAGTTTGTCTTAATCATTAATGTAAAATTTGCTCGAAACCAATTTGTAGGGTTCACCCTGCCTGCTGCTCTGGGCTTATACTTCATGCGGTCTTGAAACCTTGAAGCGTGTCCAATAACATGTATATTAAACACTTCGTTCTGAAACAAAGCACTCACAAAGAATCTGGGATATTTACTTCTAAATGAAACAAAGCACTCACAACGAATCTGGGATATTTGCTTCGGTATGAAACAAAGCAATCACAATGAATCTGGGATATTTGTTCTATTCATCTTAAATTTGGTAGCTGTGTTATGAATGAAAGCGTTACAAGCTTTGCAAAAGTTATTTAATATCTTTAATATGTCAAACTTAATAAACAGAATTGGGATTGTCATTCATTAGTAATCAATTTTGGGACGGTCATTCATTTGCAAAATTGTACAGATGTGTCTCCGGTGAAAAATGAGATAAACGAAATTTAGGAGTAAAGAATTGTATAGATTCTGAGAAAGCATGTACTTCGGTGAGAAATATACTCCTAGAACCAGTTTTCTCTTGGAGTAAACAGTCTATAGGGTACTTATTTACCTCGGTAAACTGATGCTTGAGTAGAGTACAGCTTGGGGGGGGGGTATTCTAGGCCCATTTTCCAGAGAAATGGGGATTGAGTAAGGGGAAAGACTACCTTGGGATACCACCCTCTGTTTTAACATGCAGAGGAAATTGATGGATCGACTTGCTTTCTCCTGGAGTAAATAAATGTTTTAGTGTTACTGTAACGCTTGCCTCAGATAACAAAAAATATGTCTGAGATGAATGGGGAACGTTTCCCTTGGGTCTAAAACAAAATACTATAGTGCCATTTAATCGTGAGCCAAATTTATTTGTGAGTCAAACTGATTCTCTCACACCAGAAAGGGCTGATCAGGGTGTATAGTTAATGGAGGGCTGTGTGGGTGATGGGTTGGTGGATTGAAGTAACGTGAATTATCATACTGACATAGTTTTGTTTGTTAAATATGGTGGATGAATAGTGTTTGCGCGTATGTGCGTGTATGCAAATGTACAGTCCCAATTGCACGTTCCCCAGTAGAAATTTAAATTGGATTTTTTGTTTTAAGCTAACTCTTAAGATTAAAATTAAATTTAACTTTCCCCTAGATTAAAATTAAACGTGACGTGCCCCAGGAGTTTTCTACAGCGTTCGTACTTTCACAAAGACCCTGTAGTTTTATCGTTTACACCTTATATTTATTTTGGTTTGATTGGTTGGCCAAAGTAAAACAAAATTCGCTTGAAAGGCATAGTAAAAATTCAAGAGACACTTAGTTTTAGTGACTTAAGTTCCAAATAATCTTAAATGTCCTATCACAAATACAAAATATAGTTTGTTCCCAATGAATTCCAGTAGTCTTGAATGTCCTATTGTAAGACAGTGATGCAATCCAGAATTTCTTTCAATGAGTTCACATTATCTCAAAATAGTGTGTATATCCAAAAGTCAATTTGTGCTTTAGCAATTCCAATGAAAATCTATAACTTCTCTCGAATTATATCTGACAGATGGATCTAACACAGGAATGAATTATTTATTTATAATTCCAATTGTTATGACTGAACCAAAGTTTATGCAATCGGATTGGATATAAACGGTTATGTGACACTGATCAAGATTTTTTTTATACATCGGTAAATTCTGCTAACTACTTTTGGTTCCCAGATACCAGATAATTTTATTTGAAGTTTTATCTTTCCCAACGTCTTACACCATAATAATAACAAGCCCCACCCACTTACCTTTGTGATTTCCGATGAAAATGTGCAAATCCCCTGGTTAATATCGGCCATTTGAAGTTAAAACAATGTAATTGAACAGTCATTCCCGTATTCGAACACTCACCCCTTATGGCAAAGAGAGCGCACAGCAGGCTTTATAAGCCAATCGTGAAAAATTATTGCATTTTGCTTCAACAATGTCTCACCAGCTGTTATTCAAAGTCATGGTCATATACCATGCAAGGGATCTCACTAACAATGGACACGATTTTGCTTTTGAAAGAACAAAGAATGCTATAACAATATGTGTCATGCTCAAGCGTAATGTTACAAAAAATCGGGATAGCCTGGTTTAAATAGCATCAAATTTATATATATATATATATATATATATATATAATTATAAATATACACCAGACAGAACGGAAAGTGCTATCCCCGGATTCTATAGAAGAATGCTTGATAATAGTAGGCAGAATTAATATTTAATGCAAATAATACTATCATACAGGTTAGAGAATTTTTAAGTCGTACTCTACGGAGATTCGAACCCAGGTCCTCGGGTAAACGGCACCCATCGCCTTTCCTGCACGCACCAGCCCATATTCCTTCACGACTAAGCACGCATCACCAATAAATGATAGTGCTGAATCGGTTTTATATGCACTCGTGCGTAGCAGACACACTCGCATGACGACCTGATAAGTAATTCTCATCTATCTACACAGTCGTTCCGAATTCCTATGAAAGAAATCAAGGTATACAGGCTTAATTATATAAAATTATAAATAAACACCAGACAGAACGGAAAGTGCTATCTCTGGATTCTATAGAAGAATGCTTGATAATAGTAGGCAGAATTAATATTTAATACAAATAATACTATCATACAGGTTAGAGAATTTTTAAGTCGTACTCTACGGAGATTCGAACCCAGATTCTATATAATTAAGCCTGTATACCTTGATTTCTTTCATAGGTTATTGGTGTGTGTCAGAAACACACAGTCAAGATTTAGGTTATTGGTGTGTGTCAGAAACACACAGTCAATACCTGGTTTTGTTGGCAGAGTCCGCATTAAGGCTTCTTGCCCAATAATATGATGAGCGTAGTTTGATTGATACAGAAGATTTTTTTGTCCAGTTCTGAATTTCTCAATCAAACCGGCCATTGATTTTTCCCAACCAAACCTTCCTATTAAATTATATACCTTGCGCAAGGGCATGGCGTCAGATACATTAGCTGGCTCAAAGTATTTTCTCCCGTACCTGAGCGAGTTTGTCAAAAGATAAGGAAAATGCTGTTGTCAACTCAAGTTTTAAATTTTACACTTCAAAGACACACAGTTAGACACACAGCTATACACAAAGTTAGACAAACAGTCATCTGTTAAGAACTAGTGTGAATGAAACTGTCTTAAGCCGTTCTCGTGATGAATTACAATTAACAACTTCGTCGAGCGTGGACAAGTTAGATAGGACGAAGAATTTGTAGAGAGAGAGAGAGAGAGAGAGAGAGAGAGAGAGAGAGAGAGAGAATACGAAACAGATATAAGGGGAAACAACTCTTTATGGGTAATTCTATTTGGAATAGAATTGTCTAACGTTATCTGAAAAAGACGCTCGCAACTAATAACTTTCCAGTGCATCACTCGACCATCAGTTAAATTCCGTAATTTCAGACGTTAAAGAAGGAGATAAACTATACAATGGATACAATACTCACATAGACTTACGCACGAATTTGAGGAATGATCAGGGGGCCCCGTTTCACGACGCAATGTAAGTTTACGCATAGAATTTTCGAACGTTTTAAGCGTAAGAAAATCTTGCGCTATTTCGTAAGTGTGTTTCACAAAGATATCCGTAGGAACATTTCGTACGTCTCAGAAAATTTTTTGTGTAAACTACTCTTTTGTATTTGAGGTAAATAATAAATCGGTAAAATCATATAGGGCACATGCAGGATACTTACTAACGACGGCAACGAAGATGACGACAAGAACAACAATAGCAATGCAATGACCAAAAAATATCGGGCAAGAAAATGCCTGGTCATTATAGAATGAAATATAGATAATATTACTGTTGAAGAAGATAGTGTGTGTGTGTGTGTGTGTGTGTGTGTGTGTGTGTGTGTGTGTGTGTGGACGGATTTATTATTTTGCAGCCCCAAGGCGCTGTTAGTTTTGGCAGCACCACCCCCACCCCGTCCAAAAATAAAGCCTTAAAACCAAACCCTTTAAAGGCCGTCAATCTCTTAAATAATATAATAATTGCAACTAGTGGGTTTTTTTATGTGCAACATAAATACACTTTTTAACAAATCCAGATTTTCATATTTTAAAGTGTGTCGCTGCTTCGATTTATTCCCACTCTAGGCAAGAAGGGGTCTTGTCTGTCTAATGTGAAAAAAAATAAGTGAGTGTGTCTGTCTGTGTGTGTGTGTGAGAGAGAGAGAGAGAGAGAGAGAGAGAGAGAGATTGTCAAGATATAGTAGAAGTCGATGAATAAACATAATTTAACTTACTTGTTGACGGTAGCGACTGGACCATAATTCTTTAACTGTCTATATAAAAATGCTTATCTAATTACATCACTATATTTATCGACTTGTATTTCCTTTGAATAAAAAAAATGTACTTGAAGGTCCTCTTCTTGTCGTTTTCAACAAAATGGTTACAATAAATACTTCTCTCTCTCTCTCTCTCTCTCTCTCTCTCTCTCTCTCTCTCATAGCCAATATTAAATTCTGTATTGGGTTTAGAATTAGAATATAATACTATGTACAGTGTTAATCATTATTCCCTGTAAAGCAGTGTACACTTACACTGACTTATGAGGTAGTCAGTGGAATGGTTCCCTGACCTACTTCTTGCTACCTGTATACGGGGAATATTAAATACAAAAAGGTTATTATGACCGCCGTATATTTCCTCTCATGCGCAAAAAAATGACGATAACACAAAACAACGACATTAAAAGAGATTATATTACCAAAAGGAGTGGAAATGTTGACATCGTCACATGTTAACACGAAAAAGAAAAATAGTGTACGGACCGTATATAAGGTATTTAAAAGAACTTAGTCTAATCTGGTTTAGATTTTCAGCATCTTAATTTATCTCTTTACTAGCATCAACATATTCTATCACGTTGGATGGAATACCTCTCTATAATAATGTCTGCACTTCTTGACCCTGACATACCGTATATAAAAGTGCAATATTCCTGCCGTAGTTTTGAAGGAATTTAATTAAAAGTGATGACTTAATATCTGGCTTGTTTTTATTTTTTGAGATTATCAAGAAATAAAATCTATCCTACATATATTAATGTTTGCGTATTTATTTGTTTTACAGAGAACATTTATAAACATGGGGGGGGGGGGGTTAATAGAGAAAGGCCAGCAATACGGTAGGTATTGGAATGTCGGGGCGCATCTCAAGGCAAACCTTCTCACTGTGACTCTCGCTCTCCACAAACATACTACAAAAAAACTTGCCACTTACGGCTGCCTGGTACTTGACGTAAAATTGTAAGGGAAAACTTAGGGAAAAAAGTACGTAATTCTCGTTAACGAAACACCCGTAATCACGTACGAATATTGTACGTAAAACCTAAAGAAAATCTTGGACGTACGTTGTTTTGTGAAACGGGACGCAGGTCCGGCGAAATGAAAGGAACGGATGCAATATACCACCGTGTAAACTTTCATAGACTAGCCATCTATATGTAAAGTTTGACGTATTTAACCGAAGACAAACAGAGATGATAAAATGCTTGTCTAGGAAAATATGTGGTTAATGAAATATGTTTATAATAGAATTGTTTTAATGCATGCCGTATGGTACCATTGATGTGGTATTCGAATGTAAACCAGCGCTAGAATCTTTTATTGGCTGTTAATATGCTGTAACTATGTTTCTGCAGGAAAGTAGTAATATTTTTATAATAATATCCCCCGTCTCAAACCCAACCCCCTGCCTCCAAAGTACATGAACTCTACACGTTATCACTCCCATTTATGAGTTGGGATGATGACATCTGAATGAGAAAGTTAAACTGGTTTTTTTTTTTTTTTTTTTTTATGGTGTTGACCGCGGCAAACAAGGTGAGGTTGACCGAAGGCATGTTAGAACTTTCATTATTTACTTCCTACTTACATGCATATGTATGTCTATGATTATTAATGTCAATATACTGTAATCAAATCGCCATCGTACTGCGGTTGAGATGACGGATTCACACAGCCACATGCCACCCTAAATGAGAGAGAATGTGTGTGTGTGTGTGTGTGTGTGTGTGTGTGTGTGTGTGTGTAGCGGAAAAGCAAAGTTACTTGGAACACATTGATGCAATGCATAAATTGTCGTGAATTGACCAATCCATTCGACGAGGGGTTTGTCACAAGATGTCCTGAAAATTATAACAACTTTTGTAGCGGATTCCTTAGAAATCAAAGTTTGTCAGAGACATTATGATTTGTACATAAAACTGGTCAATTTGTGTTTGGCTCAACCACATGGGACTACTTACAGTTAATTTTTAGAAAGACCATTGTGACCCCGCCACAATTTCTTACTGCACACTTTATACGTGTAACTTGATTTGGGCTAAGGCCAGTCTTAACTTCATGACAGGACATTATTATTTGAAAACGGGACAGATTTAACTACTAAGTAACAACTCAATGCATTTTCTATAGGCGGGTCAATGACCCTAACAGTAGAAACGTATCGGAAATGATCACAACAATGCATTTGTAAATGGGGGGTGGGGGTGGGGGGAGGAGGGCGGGCTATCCAGATCAGTAACACTTGCATGAAAGTATATTGTTACGACTTTATGGTCTTAGACTAAGTAATCGAAAAGGGCGAAAACCAACACGTTTTGTAAAATTCAGCAAATAATTTAATTCTCTAGAACACAAACTAAAGACTTAAAGGAAACTTACAGTACTGTGAATTAAATCCCAAACAGTTATAAAAGTTCTATCACAAGTCCAAAGGGGCCCCGAGTGGCCAAGTGGTCTAAAGCGCTCTCCGTTACGAATCACTGCCATCTCACCTCTGTCTGCGTGGGTTCAAGTCTAGGATTCGGCGAATGCGGATACGTGAGAAAGCTTGCCAGTAGCTTCTCGTGGGTCGGTGGTTCTTTCAGGGGATTTCCCGGTTTCTTCCTCCACCATTAATACTGGCCGCCATGTATAGCCTATCATGTGCTGAAAAATGGCGTTAAGCCCCACAACAACAACAACAACATCACAAGTCCAAATGCATGAAGATCCAAGTGAATTCCAGTTGTATTCCAAATAAGCTCCAGTATTAGATGTGTTGATGTGCCTGCAGTCGCAAACGTGGTAATGCGCCAATGGCTTGGATTGTGGTGATGTGCTAAAAGTCTTTTGATGTATCACAACAATATAATCCAAACATTCCTAGTCTGAATTCACTATAATTCCAAATTAATGTTTCTGTCCAATAATGTTATTGATGAGTACTTTGTATTTCCAGTTAATAATAATTTGAATAAATAATTACACCCAAATGAAAATCTGAACACAACAGTAAGACTGATTCTGTTTCAAGATGTTAATTGCAAGAATGAATAATTGTTCTTCAAATAAACAACATTATATTTAAAAAAAAAAAAATAAGATAAAATTATAGAACCAGTCTGAGGGTCAAAAGTTCATTTCTAGAACATTCTAAGTTGACAACAAGATAAGGTCTAGTGCTAAAATTATAACAAAGAACGTTGCAAACATCAGGTACAGCAGATTTTTTCATGGGGTAATAACAATGCCCTAGACTCAGATTAAGATAAACATTTTTACCTCCATAATTATAATCCTAATATTTAATCTAAACTCAAAGAGAAATATTAGATATTTATTATGTTGTTTATTAAAGCAATATCCCTAGTCAGGTACACCATGAACTTGATTTTGGACCTAGGACATTTACACAATACAATTATCCATAACATATAATCATGGAGAAAAATTTCAACACGAAATACAAAATTAAATATACATAACAATATGTCGACCACAGTCTGCATTCACAACTCCAGGAGTTCTAAAGAAAACTAATAAATCGGGTGCAATGTACAAAAGTAGCGCTGCGAAATCTGCAGACTTTTGTAGATCTATTGATGCCGTGACATATACGACCATGGTTTGTGACAAGTTTTGATGCCGTTGCACGTACAACAATAGCGTGCGATATAGACGTGCGACGTAGTTGTCTGCGAAGTTCAGCAAAATTTCTTCGGTTCAGTATATAAAACAAGAAAGCAAAAAATAGTGACTTTGTAGCTCATTGCAGTCTACAGTCATGCAACAAGAGTAAAGATAATATGGATATACATAACAGTGTGATCACATGATTATAATCATTATAATTCCCCTGTAAGCTGATAAATTTTACTCCCGTCTAAATTATTGTTTTCAGTCATTCTGTATCCAATGCAAATTGACGATTTCAATCAATCTCATTCCTGTATAAATTGATGATTTAAGTCATTCTGACTCCCGTGTAAATTAATAATTTTAATCATTCTGATTTCTATGTAAACTGACGATTTAAATCTTTCTGATTACAGTGTGAATTCATTATTGCTCTCTTTCTGAAACGCGTGTCAGACGATGATTCAGTCATTCTGACTCCCGTGTAAACTGATGAGTTCTCTCTTTCTGAAACCCGTGTAAAAGGATGATTTCAGTCATTCTGACTCCTGTATAAATTGATGACTTAAATGGTTTGGATTAGAGTGTAAAATGATGATTGCTCTCTATTTCTGAAACCCGTGAAAATGATTATTTCAATAATTCTGATTCTCATATCAATTGATGACTGCAGTCATTCTTATTCCTAAATAAATTGATGATTTCTATCGTTCTAATTCTCGTGTGATATGAGGATTTAAATCGTTCTGGTTCCTGTGTGATGTAATGATTTCAATCGTTCAGATTCTTGTGTGATATGATGATTTTAGTCATTCTGATTCATGTGTGATATGATAAATTCAATCGTTCTGGTTCACGTGCAATTTGAGGATTTTAGTCATTCTGCATTTCCTTTAAACCGAAGTTTTCCAGCATTCTGATTCCTGTGCAAACTGACGATTTCAATAATGCCGATTCCAATCTAAAGTGACAGTTTCGGTCATTCTGAATCCCGTGCAAACTGACGACTAAGAATAATTGAATTCATCAGTTTACATGGGAATAAGAATGACTTAACTCATAAGCTTGCATGGGAGTCAAAATGATGGAGGTCATCAGTTTACATGTTAATCAGAACGATGGAACTCATCAGTTTAAATGGGATTCAGTTTACATGGGAATCGGAATGATGGAACTCATCAGTTTACATGGGAATCGGAATGATGGAACTCATCAGTTTACATGAGAATCAGAATGATGGAACTCATCAATTTAAATGGGAATCAATTTACATGGGAATCGGAATGATGGAACTCATCAGTTTACATGGGAATCGGAATGATGGAAATCATCAGTTTACATGGGAATCAGACAAATAATAATCCTGAGTTTATTGGGGATTCAGAATAATTTAAATCATCAGTTTGCTCGGCAATCAGAATAATTACCTGGTTGCCTTGAGCATACAAGTTCCTTAGTTAAGATCATTCAGAAAATCCAAGGAAAACAAAGCGATCTGACAGAGCTGTGGTTAGAGCTCGCCAACGTATAAGCTATTCCACATATGCTGGTGATCCTGACTCTAGAGAAAGTCAGTGACTTGCTTCAAGACTACCTCGATAACTTCTTTATGCGCTTCACCATGTCGGGCTACACAACATCATTGCAGCGATTAGATGTTGGCATCATAACTAAACTATTTTCTGCTTGAATGAATCTGCTTGCGAAGTAAGCAGAGAAGATGAGCCGAGGACCAATTATACCATCGGGAGTTCGGTAGCCTCCTACAAGGGCCTTCATGAATGATATGACAAATATATCCAAGTCATTACCAGAAGGTATATGAATGTTAGAAAATCTTGGAGACCTGATTTAACTGGGCCAGTATGAAATTCAAGTCAGCTAAGTTAAGAAGTCTTGTCCTGGATAAAGGGAAGGTGCAAGATAAATACAGATTCAGAATAGGAGAGGAAGTGATACCAACTCTGAGTGAGCAACTAATTAAGAGCTTCGGCAAGTGGTTTAAGAACTCCGTGAATGACAGTGAGAGTGCAGCAGACATGAAGCGATAAGCCAAAGACTGGGTTGAAGCCATAGAAAAGAATGGGCCTCCTGGGAAGTACAAGGCCTGGAGTTAACAGTACAATATTCTACCAAGAATACTTTGGCCACTTCTAGTATGCTAAGTCCCGCTGACGGCCGTAGAAGTAGTCGAGAGAATGTTCAATACAAATCTGCGACGATGGTTGGGAGTGCCATCGAGCTTCAACAGTATCAGCTTGTACAGTACCGGCAGAATGCTTCAGTTACCACTATCATCTCTGACAGATGAGTTTAAGGTTACTAAGGCCAGACAGGTGATGATGTTGAAAGACAGTGCAGATGAGAGAGTGAGAGAATCAGCAGTGGAGGCACTGAAAGGTAGGAAGTGGGTGGCAGCAAAGGCAGTTGAAGAGGCAGAATCCAGACAAAGACACATCGACATAGTAGCCATAGTAGCAACAGAAAAATTGGGGCTGGGAAGTCAGAACAGACCTACATAGCATTCAGCAAGCATTGAAGAGTAGCGTGCCATGGTCCACAAAAAATGTTCGTCTTGCAGAGGAGGAAGACAGACAAGTCAAAGCTGTCAGCATGAGGTAAAAGGGGGATTGGCAACACTGGGAAGATGTGAGGTCCAGGAAACTATCTTAGACTGACATCTGGAGAGCTGATGCCTAGAAAATCAGCTTCCTCTTACGCTCAGTGATGGTGTTCTCCCTACACCAAAAGCCTAAAGACACGGGGACTAAATGATGACCCATACTGTAAACTTTGTGGGAGACTTGCACATTTAGAGCACGTGCTGTCATCCTGCAATATAGCTCTTACAGAAGGTCGTTATCGTTAGCGCCATGATCAAGTGCTTTCTGAGATTGCTGCCAGTATAGATAAAGCCTGGAGAAAGAAACAGCAAGTGAAAGGTGGTTCAAATTTCCTCAGATTTACGAGATGATGTGAACAAAAGACCGAAGCAAGAGGCATCTTGACAACAGAGCAGGACTGGGAAATGCAGGCAGGTGTAAAATACAGATGAAATTCCCAAGAGACATCTGAACACTAGCTTCGTACCTGATATTGTACTGTGGTCATGAGGTACCAAACAGGTGCCTTTTTAGAACTGACAGTGCTATGGGACGATAGAATGGAGGAGGCCCATGAGAAGAAATTTACCAAATATCAGCCACTCATCCATGAGTGCCAGTAGAATGGATGGAAGGCCTGGAATCTACCGGTGGAAACAGGATGCCGTGGGTTTGTATCACATACATTTTGATGTACGATGGGAGTCATCGGGATTACAGG
>JAECUM010018087.1:0-25597 GCA_016617855.1 Megalonaias nervosa | reverse complement strand
CCCTTGTCGTGATAAACCCACAAAGATGGTGGCCTAATGTTAATTTTCTTTTGTCCATATGATTCAAAATTGAGACTTAATGTTCATTTCCGATTGTCTCTATAATGCCACAAAAAAATTTAAAACAAAAACGGCGGCCTAATGTTAAATTTTCTGTTAGACGTTCTAATCCGCAGATCCTTTTTAACATAGGATATCCATTGTCCTCAATTGACGCAATATGGCAAAAATAAAAACACAAATTACCCTTTTTCCCTCAAGTGCCTCACTATACAACTTGAGTATGTAAGCATGCGAGGGATCAAATATATTTCAACGAAAGCTCTCACTAACTTGAGAATGTGACAGTACAGCCACACCCGAAAACCATTTGACGTAATCAGTGTTACGCGGAATGGTGGAAATGTCATCAGTTTAAACTGTACTATCATATTCTCTACTGTTATTGCCACAAACGCTAATGCTGCTACAATACCAATACTTCTATTGCTAATGCTAATAATTTCGCAGCTCTTGCTGCTTTTGATACTACTGCTACTGCTGACACGACTACTACTGCTACTACTACTACTACTATTTCATATAATATTAGTAGTAGTAAGAGAAGTAGTAGTAGTATCACTACTGTTACTACCACTTCATATCCTACAGCTCATGCTCTTGTTAACATAAATACTACTCCGTAATATGACGTACCCCATCTGACTCGCCTAAATCCAAGCCCCTTTATTTGTGGCATCAAGAAGTTAGTTACAACGACAGCATAAAATTGATGGGATGGGTTCCGGGTTTTCGGGAAGGGGGAGGGGGATGGTAGTAATGGCGATGGCTGCGATGTTTTGGAAAAATAACTTTCCTGTGCCCAAATAGCTACTCTGATTTGAAGAGAAGTATTTATTATATTTATTATTTAAGCTCTTTCCGCCGGCTAAATGTGTTTAAAAATTGTCACAGTCGGTAATAATTTTCATGTATGGTGCTAACTTACATATGCTGTTGAGTAAGCGTAAGTATAATTCAGTAAATGCCACCGCGATGTACGTTACCGTCTTTAACTTCAAAACGCTTGTGGTTTTAAAGACGTGATACACAAAATGTATTGAGCGAGGTAGAACGGTTTTATAAATGTTCTGTATAATTAACATTATAAATGTTCTGTTTTTGAAAGCCTGAAAACTGGTTCCAAGCACAGACATTCTATCCGCCTGTGTAGATGTATGTGGTTATAATATTGATCGAGAAATATGTTTAGATTAGCATATAGCATATTATATATACTAGCGAGGTAGAACGGTTTTGTGTATCGATAGTTCTTTCTGAAAATAAAATTCGGCTTTCAATCGTGCCAGCCTGTGCATATAAAAGTCGTGAGGTATTTAGGACAGGCAATCCGCCCCAAGAACCTATAGCTCAATAACGGTGAAAGGCAATCGGTATCTGATGACCCAATGTAATGAAATATGGAATACCAAAGCACGTGGTGTTGGTAATTTTCATCAGCTCATTATTCGTATAATTAGCAGCAAACAAGCACCAAAACGTTAATCAATGGTTACTTGTATCTCCCTCATTTATCTTATCAAGCATTTTCACACACACGCACAAATGCACCTACACACACAAGATTGAAATATAACCCCGTCCGTTATGACCGCATTAAATATAAACATACACTCATACAAATGGTGCGATGGTTTGGTGTATCGCATTATACATGTTAGTGGACTTGCTGTAAAAGGTTGGGCCCGGTTGGTGGTGACAGGAAACTTGACCTGTCACTTCGTGCCGAAACCTCAGATACGTGATTAAACTTGGTCAGTGTTTATCTGTCCCAGGTCTTCGATGCCTTGAGCTCAAGTCGTGATCACATGTATATCCAACTTTCGGGTTGCAGTCCTACGATAAAGGGAGTTAAGTCGACCTAGCAGGCTGCTTCAGGCTCTCTTATCGTTCATGTCAAAATTACACTGTTCTCCTAAACATATTTCTCGATCAATATTGTAACCACATACATCCACACAGGCGGATAGAAAGTATGTGCTTGGAACCAATTTTCAAAAAGAGAACATTTATAATGATAATGCTATTGTTAATGTCCTATTAAGCATTATAAAATTAATTAGGGCCCCGAGTGGTCTAAAGCGCTCACTGTTACGGATCACTGCCATCTCACCTCTGTCTGCGTGGGTTCGAGTCTCGGGCTCGGCCAATGAGGTTATGTGACAAAGCTTGCCGGTAGCTTCTCGTGGGTCGGTGGTTCTTTCCGGGTTAACCCGGGTTCTTCCTCCACCATTAATACTGGTAGCCATATATAGCCTATCTTGTGCTGAAAAATGGCGTTAAACCCTATAACAACAACAACAAAATTAATTATTTATTGTTAATTGATTTTTGATTGGCTATATAATCCTATGTCTAGAGAGAAGCTTACATACATCACTAATTAATTGGTGCTCATCGACTTAGGGAGATAATTGATAGGTATATGAAAGTAGAAACTGAGAAGGGATATTTCATTTTAATATTTCTGATAAACTACATGTTAAATCTGATGTTGAATCAGCGAACATAACCAGTCATGTTCATATAGTTTGAATGCATATAAAGTTGCTAACTTTCAACAAAAAAAAAATTCATCTTGAAAAGTCAGCAATTCATGTCTTAGAAGACCGATACATATTAAGAATATTAAACAAGTATTTTTGCTATTAAGTACAATTTGACATAATATGAAAACACAATGGCGATATTCAAATATATTTGGTGAAAATACAAACAGAAGAATGAGCATGCAGGAAGCTTTCGTGCAGACTCTGTTAGAATCATCTCTCTCTCTCTCTCTCTCTCTCTCTCTCTCTCTCTCTCTCTCTCACCATATTATTCCAAAGATTTCTTTTCCTAATGCAGTATCCTTAAAAAAAAAAAAAAAAAAAAGAAGAAAGAAACCAAATAACGCGCTTATTAAAGAAGAGAAAATAACTGGACTTCATTCCCAAATAAGGTCTAACAATAGACATACAAGAATAAGTACAAATTAAAATTAATAATGGTAATGGTATATCCGATGAACAAGGGCAGAGAGGGATATGCTGATAAATGGATTGGACACACATGACAAATGGAATATAATGGTAATAGGCATTACTGTTTTGAGTTTACGTTGGAACAGAGGGATTTAAATATTACGTCTATAAAATTATTTAATCTAATCTGTACATTAAATCTTTTTGTTATTTTGCAAATTACTTAATTTGCAGGTATTAGCATTTTTGCGACACATCTGAGTTACATATTGTTTTTATTTCAGCAAAAAAAAAAAAATGAGACATTTAAAAAATGGTGAAATTCAACACGTAAATCTTGTGAGGTACATAATTCACATTTTACAACAGATATATCCCAATGTTGCCATCTTCCACTTTCAGTTCGAAACATACGATTCGTTGCACGGAACGTTGTTAAAATTATTAAAAAAGTTTGTGGCATACGCGTTACAATTGTTCAAACTTGAAAGATATTTAAATATCCGATAAGTTGCAATTTTAGAGAAATAAAAATAAACTAGAATGCCAAGTTTGTATATATTTATATTTCAGCCAATCAAAAGAGGAAATGACGGAAATAGTCATAAATTATTTAGTCCTAAATCGCACATAGTTTATCTGAAGAAGAAAAGCCATTAGAAACTTTATATACCAGTAGCAACACAGTTGAACAGAATATCATATATTATTTGGACAATTTACTCATTTTTTCCGATAACAAGTCTAATCCAAAATGTAACAGCTCTATGTTTGACAAAATGCTCAGATTAGTCCTAACTGTCGCTCCATGATATATATATATATATATATATATATATATATATATATATATATATATATATATATATATATATATATATATATATATATATACATATACATATACATATACATATATATATATATATATATATATGTATATATATATATATATATATATATACGTTTTACGTTACGTTTTGTTAAGAATTAAACTTTCATATGAAAGCCTGTGTACATGTTCAGTAACACAGAATTATCCACTAAACTCCAGAACAACACCATCATAAAAAAAATAAACTAACGACAATATAGTACCATCAGAAAGCTTCCATTGTAAATTCAGTGCTATGACAAATTTTTCATTCTTTTATAAAGGACAAACAATACTCGTTTAACTTGTTCAGTGATGCTCATTTTTGCCGAATTGATCGAAGCGTTGTGTAATCTATTTGACGAGGTAATGTTAACAGAGCCTGATCAGTCTGAATCAACTGAACTAATTTTGTCATATGACTGTAGGGGCAACCCCATTTTCTGAACTTACTGAAAAAAACGAGAGGGTGCATTCGCTACGAAAGATCAAGCCTCGACATCGATTTGGATGTCTTCTCATCAATATTAATGTAATCCAAGACTTTGCCTAAAGCTTGAACCAGGGCAAGAAGGGGAGTTCGTCACCATTAGATATCCGAAGATCTGAATAAAAAAATTAAAAAAACATAAAATACTCCCATAAATAGAGGCCTGCACTAGTCGAGCTCCACCCACCAGAACCCTCGTAAGTTCTGAACCTGTTGATCAATGGTTCCTGCTGAGAACAGCCAATGAACAAGGTAATATACAACTCTGCAGCTGTGTACTTATGTTTATCTGCGTCTCTACAGTTTCCATAAGTCTGGAAAGCTAAGTTGGGCCTTAAATCGTGGACGCATAACGCTCTTTAGAAAGACCAAAAAGCTTTGGCTGTATTTGCAGATATACAATAGAGGTCACCAAACCAACGTTTATCAGTACAAAATAATCAAATCCACCAGAAAAACACGCTCAGGTCTTTAATGTATTTCTCTAACGTTGGAGGTTTTCTCCAGTCCATATGGTAACGACAATGTATACTTGTCTCGACTTTACCAGTTTTTTGGCCGTCAGTAACGTTTATTTGGTAGATTTAATAAGGCGGCTTGTTTGGGGAGTTACTCTTCTCGCATCATGCGTCATTGTCGCGGGTAAAATTCAAACTTATAGTTGTCTCTGTGGAAGGTCCACAAGTACTGGGTGAAAATATTGAATTGGGATATTGCTTCACCCAAATAGTGTCAGTATATCTAATCAAAAGATTAGTTGTAAAGCTTTATCAGATAATTTCTGAGTTTTACAATGAGGGATACTCTCATTATTACATAGAAATAAGACATACCTCTCCTGACCACATTTGATTTTTATTCATGCTGTGGCTAGAAATTCCTGTCTATCATATTGCTCAGCCGACTTTCCACAGAATCCGAAAATCACAGGCTTTGCTTCTTGAAACAAAAGATCCGATATCATTCTGGTCACGAACACGGCATCTGTATCCAAAAGCCAACATATCTGTTTTTAATTTTCTCATCTAGGTAAAAAATGCCCCTTGCATTTTCTCATGCATTTACAATGGTAAATACCCGGATTAAATGGGGTATCTTCCATGCAATTTAATTCCGAGTTCTTTACTCTAGTCATTTTCTTCATGGAAAACAACTGCGACAGAGGCGTTTCCTGAGAAAATGTTTCTAAAATTGGGAAGATGAAAATAATAATATTGCATTTTAAATTTGCTTGTCAAGCGAAGGTATATCTCTAAGTCGTCAAACACCACTCTAAGTCTCAAACACCACTCTAAGTCTCAAACACCACTCTAAGTCCTCAAACACCACTCTAAGTCTCAAACACCACTCTAAGTCTCAAACACCACTCTAAGTCCTCAAACACCACTCTAAGTCCTCAAACACCACTCTAAGTCCTCAAACACCACTCTAAGTCTCAAACACCACTCTAAGTCCTCAAACACCACTCTAAGTCTCAAACACCACTCTAAGTCTCAAACACCACTCTAAGTCTCAAACACCACTCTAAGTCTCAAACACCACTATAAGTCCTCAAATACCACTTGATTCTTCTTTCTACGGTGTTTACAATCGACACAGCCCCAAATTTTCAATTTGTAACCGTATAGCTGATGTTTATACACATACGAAATAGCCAGCAACAGGAGCCTAGCCACATTGCCTTGAAGGAAGTGATGAATAATTTTAAAGAAACTTTTCTTTTTGTTCTCGCATTAAGATACAGAAGTTAAATCAGACCTATTTGGATTAAACCAATAAAGAAATATGCAAACTAAGTGCTCCTGCAAGTTCGGACATATCATACCCCATGTTATCCGCCAAAGAATAGTAAGAAGTTAACAAAAGTGTTCGAAACTAACCGGAATCAACAACAGTCTACATTGTAACAACCAGTCACATGTATATACACAGCTGGTTAGTAAATTAGCTACTTACTAACTGAAGTGGTTAGTTACCTAGATAGCTAGCTGTTTAGGTTGATAAGTATCGTACAGATGCAAATCATCGGCCAGGCGTGTTGCAATATCCAGCCCGAATTTGCAACAGCCAGTTGATACACTGTGTTGTTACAATATCCAATCCGAATTGGGGAATATGAAAAACTCATTGATATTCTGATATGACCTTATCAATCGCATATCGACCTGAACCATGTTTAATAATAGTGTAATGACCATGGTACGCACAAGCATGTTTTATGAGATAAAACGATTATAAATAACAATATGCACATTTATATATGATTTGGTAGAATAGAACACGAGAGTTTCTGAGGCATTTATACTGATTTTGTAGAATAGAACATGCGGGTTTCTGACACATTTATACATGATTTAATAGAATAGAACATGCAAGTTTCTGACACATTTATGTATGCTTTATGTATGCTTTGGCCACGAGAGTTTCTGACACATTTCAACATGATTTAATAGAATAGAACACGAGAGTTTCTGACACATTTACACATGATTTAATAGAATAGAACATGCGAGTTTCTGACAGTTATACGTGATTTAGTTGAGTAGATCATGAGAGTGTCTGACACATTTCAACATGATTTAATAGAATAACACACGAGCGGTTCCGACACATTTATATATGAATTAGTAGAATAAAACATGAGTTTCTGATACATTTGAACATGATTTGATGGAATGGTACATGCGATTATATGTGATTTAATTGAATAGATATTAGAGTTTCTGGCACATTGTATATTTGTGATAAATCAGTTACGAAGGTTGAATTGTTGATGCGAGTGTTTATGATCCCCTGATGAAAACTTTGCTCTGAGTGGAAAAGTAGGGAAGGTTATGATTTTTATCCATATATTTATCCAAATTCTAAGTATCCTTCATTCATATATATAAACAAGATGCTATGAATAACTTTTGTTCAAATAATGCGGACATCAACAACAATGATGCCAAAATTTGTAAGTTCTTCTGTTCATGTTTGGTAACTATGACAGAGTGCTTAGGTAGTGTGGAAGGACATTGGTTTCAGTAAGGTTCTAAGTCCAACATTGAGTATATTTGTTTAATTGTTTTGAAAATTTATCATAACCAAAGCCGGCACTCTAGTCTCTCAATACACTACCAATATCCATTCTTTCATTCATCAACTGATCCAAGTTACGTGTTTATGCTTATTTAATAGCAATATGGAACTCTGGTGGCTAAAAAGAAAATTATAAATAAAGGATAACATTTATCAAATGTCATTTTTACAACAGTTTTAAGTTATACATCTACTTTACTTTTGTATTGAACGCTTTATATTTTATTTTCTTATGCAAAGGATATATAGCATTGGAATAGCCTAAATATACTTTCAAATTCAACCCCCAATTTCCTGAGACCGCTTCCAGATTCCAAATAGACTTTCAAATGCAACTCCCAGTTTCCATGAGATCGCATCCAGATTCCAACAACTTTGTTATCATCTATTAACATGTCTGAATATTGATACGAACACGTACATAAATTTGTTTTATATTTTATGATTAACTTTCTACATTTCTCATTTAGCGGTTCATTACTAAACTAAAAGTTCTTCTTTTAGTTTCCATTTGAAGACTATTTTGTTTGCCAAAATGATTAGCCCTGTATCTTTTTTATATTAATATTTTTAACTATTGTAAATAAATTTTCAGAGACAGAAAAACAAATCAAGTCTTACTTGCTTAATGAGGCTACTACAAATAAATATACAACATTTCTTTTTATCTGAGAATCGATTTATGGGATGTTATTTTTGGCCAATATTTAGTTATAAGCGTGAGTCCATAATTATTGACAGCTATATTCATAACAAAATAATTTTCTTATTGCATTTATGCACTTCATTCAAGACAAATTGGAGAAGAAACTATTGTTAAATAATGTAGCTACACAGCTTGAACTGAGTGTCCCTTTGTAGTCCTTATAATATTTCCCATATTCGAATAAAATACGTATCTTGTTCAATTTAAATTTAATACTTTTAATACTTTTCTCCTTTAGAAAATTTCAAACTTCCTTTCTTTTCCTGAAAGTCCCCATTAAGTGTACACAATACATTGACTTCGACATAACAAATGATAAATTGATCTTGTTTAGAGTTTATGTTGTGACTGTGTGTATGTTAAATCTATTATATATTGTCTAGTGTGTAAAAATAATTGTCATAAAAACCACCCTCCAACAAATTTTTATCTCAGAAAATGATGATTAATTTGAAACCCAAAGGGGATTCTAGATCAGAACCCTCACTCTCTAGATTTTGAGATGAGGTTGGTCAGATGACCCAATTTATTGACAACATGGTTGATGAATGATATTTCTAAAGCTGTACAAAATTAAACATCTACTACTGTTGTAAACCATATTTTATGATAATCTTTTTCATATCTGCTAACTCTCACTGGCAAAATATCTGTTAACATACTGTCAATAATACGAAACTCTCGTATTAAATCGTCCATATCATATTTTATACCACGCAAATAAGATTGTATCTGATCAAGCAATTTTTTACAGGTGATACTTGCTGTTTTACAAGCATTTTTTTAGTTGCAAGACGAGGCTCAATTTTTTTACACGCTGTTGCAAGAGAAACACCGACACCAGATATTATTAACAAAAACGTATTTAATGATGCTCCACTTGAAATTATACCAGAGCTAGTCATTAGCAGTGGTAAATATGATATTACTCGAAGTATTTTGGTATAGTATTTGTAACATTTTTTCACGCACCAAAGTTGTTTTATGATAATATCTGTAATATTGCATTAGAGCCTCCACATCTTGTTTTGGAATTTTATCTGAAATATGATTAAAATCGATTATCTGTTTTTTCATTATACAATATTTGTTTACAGTTTTATATGATATTAAAAACTCTAGCACCAACAATCGAATCAAGAAAATCACGGAACTTATTATTGTTAGGATCAGCTATAAAATCTCTGTACTTGTCATAAACATCTGACGAAGTATCCTTATATCGCTCATCTGTTAATACCTCATTTTTCTTTAACCAAGCGTATGAATCAAAAATATTTTCTGCTTCACTCTCGTACAAATCTGTTTTATTCACCAAATTACTGTAATCGATTTCTGTTTCATCAATATACCCTAATACTAAACTCAACTGATCTAACGTGAAATTTCTGAGAACAAGATGTTGTCTGATAATTGCATATGCGACCACGAAATTTGCTAGCATTAATTTTTTAAGCTTATCTAGTTCAATTGTGAGAAGACCAATAACAGAAGCTACTTTTAGCATTATTTTTCATATGGTTTTGTGAGTATTTTCTCAATTTCATTATAATAATTTCGTAATGACAATTGTTTAAAGCGTTGGAGTGATGGAAATGGAATATCATCTTCTTCACTTATGTCGTAATAAGAATCAATTTTTACTTCCAACTTTGTTTTTATTATTTCATCAAAAACCTTTTCTTGCTCATTATCACTAAGATTACTAATTTCATCGTCAAAATTTTTGATTACCTTTAGAGATCTGCTAACAATAATCGATCAAATTCTAGTTTTTTACGTATCATTGGCAAAATTGCGTTCGAGTACACTTTAATAATTAACTCTGTATCAACCGTCATTGTAACAATTTTAATTAGGGTTTCTTTATCGTGGTAGTACATGCCGAGATACTTAAAAACGTCTCGTTTTAAAAAACTATTATATAACATCCTGTTTCTTCTTATTCCTATTATCCTAGATTCCGATAGTTTGTCGAGACGATTATAGTTATGGCTCATTTGTTTTTTCTCCCGTGCTATTCGTGCTTTTAATAAACCTGATCGCATTATTAAATTTATATTTTTGGAATCAAACTCAAGTAATAGTTTTTAAAACAAGATTTCAGCTTGTTTTTGTTCTTCCAGACAATCATCAGGATGACAATATCTACTTATAATATCAAAGTTTTCTATTGCTTTTTTTAGTTGTGGTCCTCGCATATACATAACACGAACAAAATTTTTTTCTTCTTTTAACAATGGGGAGTTTATCATTGGAGTTGTAAATTTTTTCATTGTATTTATCGCACGCGCCGATAGTGATTCATCCCCAACATCTATTTTAGGGTTAAAAATATAATCATAAAATTCTCTCGCAACAGTTATAATTGGTGGTTCTGACATTATTTTATAGCATTAGATTAAATTTGATCATCGAGTGTGTGTATTTGAAATGCTGTCAGTCCTGGAAACGGATGTTCACCAGCGATAACATAAACTTGGAAATACAAGTACTTGTTAACAGTCTTTTCTATCGGAATTGTAAAATATTGTGCTGTTGCAATATACATGTTATTTGTGCTATACAATGTTGCCCAATTAATATCATCATTTGATCCTTCCAATCGCCAATTATAAATTCGACCAACGCTAGGATTTAATCGGCCTCGCAAATGAAATTGCCAAATAGCAACTGCAGTAGGACATTTGATTTTGATCCAAAAATTTTCAATTTCTCCGTTGGTCGTCCATTCGTGTCTATCAGAGAAAGCGTAAAGAGGATAATTTTCAGGATAAAACGATGATGCGCTTACCTCAAATCCAACTGCTGACTTAAACAATATTGTAATATACCCAACATTATTTTTGGTTCGTTTTACACTACTAGACAGACTGTCAACATACGCTTTATTTGTCAGATCGTTAGGGTTAACTGGAACGTAAGTCGTCATTATCTTGTTGGCTTTCATGTTTATATTCCCTGACATCGGTCCACCGGATTTCTTAAAATATGGGTTAAGTTCTTCTTTTAATTGAGCATAACTAATGGCATCAGTGTTATCAGATGGTGAGGTTATTGGTAGTCCAGTTATTTTTTAATTTAACATGGACAGGTCACCTGTCATTGTATCACCGGCTTTGTTAAGCTTATTATCGTCAACAGATTTTAGTTGTGCATAACTTACAGCTTGTGTTTGATTTAAGTTTTCTGGCGGATATACAATCTCTAAATTTATAAAAAAATTTCCTGACATGTTGATATTACCTGCAACTGTTCCACCGATTTTATCAAGTTTGTTATCATCAACATACTTCAACTGCAAATAACTTACCGCTTGAGTTTGATTTAAATTTGCTGGTGGATACCTGGTCTCCAAATTTATAAAAAAAAATTCCTGACATATCTAAGTTACCGCTTAAAATTCCACCAGATTTATCTAGTTTATTATTGTCGACTAGTTTAAGTTGTGCATAATTAACAGCTTGTGTATTAACGACATTTATTGGTGGATAATCTGTTTCTAAATCTAGTACTCGTTGATTTGACATAAACAAGTTTCCTGTCATTGTGTCACCGGATTTTTTCAGGTAACCTGATAAATCAACCTTACCATCTGTTATTGTTGTACTTACAGCCGATGAATCTCCTACTAATGCTCCAAATTTTGTATAATAGCTCATTATTTATTTATCGTCTGACAATTTTTTTATATAACATAAAATTGTATAACAATAATGGCAAATCGTCGATATTAAACTTTGATACAGAGCGGTTGATGAAACATAAACATGAAAACGAACTTCCAGACTGTCATTATCTTATTGTTGGAAGAACTGGATCTGGGAAAACAAACTTGCTTATGAATTTACTTCTCGGAGATAATTTTAATTACGATCGCGTTTATATTTACAAAATTAATCCACAACAAGATAAGTACGAGCTACTTAACAATTATAATGACAAACGTCGTGATGACCTTGAGGCTGATGAAGATTTTTTTATTATCAAACAACCAGAAGAACTTGTTCCAGTTAATCAACTTGATTCGTCCGAACACAAGATAGTTCTTTTTGATGATATTCCGCTAAACAACGAGGAAATGAATAAAATAAGATCATATTTTTCATTATCACGTAATAAAAAATGTAATTCTATTTATCTCGCCCAAGGTTTTTATAATGTTGACAGATTTATTCGGCGAAATACTGGTTGTTTTATATTATTTCCAGGACTTGACAATGTTGACGTTAAAAATATCGCGAACGAACAATGTGGTGATGTAACAAAAGATAAATTTATTGAATTATATCATAAAGCGACGGTAAATAAATATGACTTTTTTTTGTTTGATAAATTAACAAATGATACGAGTAAAATGTTTCGCTGTTGTATTGAAAAATATCTACAATAATGTTTATAGAAAATAGTATATAATTAATGGAAAGACAAGCAAAGTACAGAAAACATATAGAAAATCTAAAAAGACTTGTTAAATCTAAAGCTGAACTTAGGCAGATGATCCAACAAGCACGACGTGGCCAAGTGGCTGCAGCAGAAACAACAGCCGCCGCTCTCAAACCAGTTACTGAAGCTTTACTTCGAAAACAACCTGAAACTAAACCATTATCAGAAGAAGTTAAAAAAATACAAGAAAAAGGTTTACTAGGATTAATCAAACAACAACAAGAAGCGGCTGCTGGAAGAATTATTAAAAGATCTGAAGAAGAAAAAAGAAGATTAGCCGAGGAACTTGCAGCAAATATAGCTAATCCTGTTGCAAGACAAGCTGAAATAGATCGGCTGATAAATAATCCACTGGAACTTCAACAAAGATTAGCAGAAGCAGCAGTAGTTAGACTAATTGAAAGAAGGTTAGAAGAAGAAGAACTTAAAAGAGAGAGAGAAAATATAGAAGGAAAAAGAAGATTTGAATATGATTTAGAAAATATAAATAGCGAAATAAAAGATAATGAATATAAAGATTTTAATTAAAAAAATATAGTGAATTTAGTGGTGTGAGAATACATCATGTTGGAAAAGATGAATTTGAAGCTGACGAAAAAACTGAAAAATTAAAAGAAATATAAAGAGAGGGTGATGAGCATTTCAGCAAAGTAGTTTTAGAAAATAGAAATTACTATAATGACATTAAATTATATCGACATGGAATTATTGCTGATCTTTATATTAAGGCTATTAATAATATAAGAAATAAACAATACCATAGTGATAGTCACCTTAGTAGCTTAATTAATGAAGCAAAATTATTGGATGAAAGACCAGAAAAATTAGCATATACACTACAAGCTCCTATAATGATTGAAGAAGATTTACAAATATCAGAACGTGAATATGAAAGATATCGTGATGAATATAAAGACAAGGTAAAAGAAGAAATAACATCAAAAGAATATTTTAATTTTATGGAAAAATATAATATTTTTGACGTTGATAATATGTATAATTGGAAAGAAGGTGAATACGAAGATCTCATTAAAAAATTAGATGACATCATAGCAGAAGGTAAAGGAACTTACAGAGAAATTGATACAGCTGCAATGGAAAATGTTGAAGAACTTTTTAAAAAAGCTAGAAATGATACTATTGCTACTGTTTTTAAAACTACTGCAAAAAAATTTAGAGATAAAAAATATGTTGAAAAAGGATACACTTTTAAAACATTATATAAATATTACGATGATGATCGCTTAAGAAAACTTTTAGAAAAAGAAAAAACAGGAACTGAAGTTAGAATATTTTCATCAGTTACTGAAATGATTGGCAGATTAATGTTATTGATATCATCAAAAGAAGCTGGAAATGCTGGTGCTGAAATTGACAATGAAATTATTGACGTACTTGATAATTTGAGATCGGAAAATTTATTAACATCTGACGAATACGAAACTTTACATCGCGATTTAATTTTATAAAAATATAATAATAAATGTCAGCAACATTATTACTAGACTCTGGCCAATCTGATAAAGATAGCGCAAATTTTTCAGTAAAGTATATTACGCCAATAGAACTAGATCGTGAAAAACAATATGAAATTGGACTAATTTCCTGCACTTGTTGGAATTCTAAAGCTAATGTAAAAACTGAAGTAAACGATGAATTTGCATTTACTATTCCTATACGTACTCCATCATTTGTCACGTGGAAAACAATTAAAATTCCACAAGGAGCTTATAATATTGATGATTTAAATAAAACGATAAAAGAACTTATAACAAAAAATGGAGGTATCGCTGATAGTTTTAATCTGACACCAAATTATAATACGTTACGCGCTAGAATAACATTAAAAGATATAACAATTAGTCTTTTATCGCAAACAAGTATCGCACCACTAATAGGATTTTATAATTATGTATATCCTGCTCTTGATCGTGATAATCCCATGACGTATGACGGTCAACTGCCAGTAAATATAACTGATGTAAACGCAATATTAATAAATTGCTCTATTGCATCTGGATCTTACTCAGCTAAAGGTAGTAAAGGACAAACAATATACAGTTTTTCACCAGACGTTCCAGCAGGTTCTCTTATGCAAATTAGTCCACGTCAAGTTATTTATTATCCGTTAAACGTTGAAAATCAAATGACAGAAGTAAATATGCAATTGACAGATCAGTCTGGAAGACAACTGGATTTTAACAATGAAACTGTTACTTATTATTTACACTTACGCGAACAATAGTAAACATATTTTATAAGAAAAGCTAAAAGATTTTTAGTAATGCGAAAGACATGGTAATAAAATTATACAACCTCAGATATAATGAAACAGAAAAAGTTTATCGAAGAAAAATAGTAGGAGGATTTTTGGAAAATATATTTGCTAAAATTATAGAAAATGCTCCAGGAATAGCTCATAAAGTTGCACCAATTGCACTTAACGCATCAAAAGCTTTTGCAACTGGAGCTGCATCTGCTGCTGGAACTGCTGTGGGACAAAAAATAGCTGATAAAATAAAAAGACCAACAATAAAACAAGCTATTTCAGAAATCGCACCAACAAAAGAAATTCAACGCGCAATGATAACAACAGCAAAAAAACTTTTATCACCGAAAGGAGAACAAATTATACAAAAATTAATATCTAAAGTAACAACGCCAATCACTACATGATAGCAATAATTTTGTATAACCTAATAAATAAAAAAATGTCTGTAAAAAAATTATCTCGATTTAGCAGAAATTTATGACGAAGACGACATGGTAACAGAATTTGAATATATTGAGTATCTCGATGAAAATTCTAACGAACCTAATAAGGCTGGCGTTAGAACATTTAATACTCGAGACGATGACGTATTTCTACTGCCTCATAAAGCAATGTTGGAAGTTCGTGGTCAGATTATGACAGTAGCTGTTCCACCTGCCGCAATTGCAGCCAATGCACAAATATCTCTTATAAATGACGGCTGGTGTTTATTTAAAAGTGTTCGATATCAGCTGGCCAATCAAACTGTCGAAGATATTTCAAGTCACTTCAAGTTGCAAGTACAATATTAAATACTATTTCGTTTTCCGATGATTACTCCAAATCAACTGCAACTAATATGATGTGGTTTAAAGATACTGGAAGTGGTGGTGCAGGTGTTGTTACATCAGTTGAAATTTTATCAGGATTAGCACATATTTTAGTGGCTGGAGCTAATGCTGCTGCGGATGCTGCAACTGTAAGAGATTTTCTTATTGCTAATGCAGCCACACTAGGTATAGTAGCACCAGGTGCAGCCGATCTTGCAGACGCTACAAGAGTTTCACTTAATGCTGTTTGTAATAATCTTGGCGTAAGTGAAGTAGACGGAGCTGCAGTCGGCAATGTAATATTAGAACATGTTAATAACATATTTGCTCATAACATAAGAAATTTACGTTACAATGAGGGTTATGCTAAGAGAAAGGCACTTGCAGCAGTATCACGTCAAATTACAATGATGCTGCCACTAAGTACAATATTTTGATTTTGTCGCGATTACAATAAAGTATTTCTTGGAGTTAAACATACACTTATTTTAGATCGATCAGAACAAAATGATTGTTTATTTCGACTTGGCGGGGCTGATGTACAGTTTATCATAAACAAACTTGCGCTGTGGATGCCACGAATAACGCCGACAGTTTCAAAATTGCTCGAATTAGATGATATTCTTAAAAACCGCACAAAGAAGATTCATTTTCAGCAACATAAAATATATCAAACAGCAGTTCCAAACACCACAGACTACACATGGCGAGTCACAACAACGTCAACTGAACAAAAGCCACGGCAATTATTTGTTGTATTTCAGCAACAAGCGCGACGTGATAACCAACAACAAAATAATGCGATATTTGATAGTGCTGATATTAGACGAGTATATGCTAGAATAAATTCAACGCAATACCCGGAGCGAGCGATAGAATGTAATTTTGCAGATGACGCTAATAAAACTATTACTCGACCTTACATGTACCTGCTTGACGCATTGCAAAAATATCAAGATGTTGGAGACGGATCTCAGATATCAGTAGAGGAATTTCGTACACTTTATCCGATATTTTATTTTGATGTTAGTAAAGAAAATGAAAGAGATGTAATTTCAACTGCTGATATCGAAATTACTTGGACATTAGGAGCAGTTCCAGCAGCGCAGTTATACGTATATGCGTTAGTGATCAGCGACACAACTATTACGATTGACTTTATCGAAGGTAAAATGGCGGTACAAGTTTAATCTGTAACTTTAATATAAGATGACAAAATATGTTGTAAAAGAAATATATCTGACTGATGGTCAAGTTAAAACATTAGCAGCTGCTGTTGCAAAGAAAAGGCAAGTATCATTAAAGGTCAACCCTAACGCAGGTGTTTTAGGTACTTTAACAAAATTAATGTTAACCAAAAAACAAGTAAATAAATACAATCTCAAAAAAGCTTTTGTTTTAAATTTAAGTGCTGCACAAATAACTGCAATGTCAAAACAAGGTGGTTTCTTCGGTCCAGCACTATCTGTAATGGCCAGGACGTTAATACCTACAATTTTGCCAGTGTTAGGTACATTAGGATTAGCAGCAGCGTCTGGGGCAGTATCTGGCGCAACGAAAAAGGCAGTTGAAGGTCATGGAATAAAGAAAATTTTTGTCTAAAGATAAATATAATGCCCAGACGAAAAACAGCAAAAAGAAAGACAACGACAAAAAAAAAAAGACACGACCGAGGAGAAAATGTGGATTTATTCCAATAGCTCCATTACTAGCAGGATTGGCGGGAAGTCTATTGCCAAATCTGTTAAGAGTTGGACGAGGACTAATGTTGCCAGGAACAGAGAGATGAAGTCGGCCGCGTTAAGTAATTTTGATATACTTGACAAACTAAAAAAAGTAAAAAATTTCAGTGGAGTTTATTCTAAAGATGAACTTACGGCGATTCCATCGCCAGAGACGCTAGCGTCTCCAGGTTCATGCGTTATAAATATACAAGATTTCAATGACGGATCTGGTACACATTGGGTAGCTGTTTGTGATAACAATTATTTTGACTCGTTCGGAATTCCACCAAGTGACGCAGTAAAAAAAATATGAGTAAAAAAAAATAACAAATTATTCGTCTAATCAAATTCAACCAGTTGGAACTTCTGCTTGCGGATACTATTGCGTAATGTTTATTAAACAGATGACCGAAAATCCAGATTTTTTCAAGTTTATTTTACAATTTGACAAACAACCTTCTCACGCTAATGATGAGATTGCATTGAACTTTTGCTAAAGTTTTATCTAAACTCACTGATATACAATGTCAACATATTGTCTTAAGTGTAAAACTAAAACAGAGAATAAAGATGAAAAAACAGAAGAAAAAAAAACAAAAATAATAGAATAATGCTGAAAAGTATTTGTGCAATCTGTGGAAAAAGAAAAGTATGTTTTTGCCAGCAACAAAGTTGTCCGGAGCGGGTTATCCAGAAATTATTTTAGTAGATGATTAATAAATAAATGACATGCGAGTGCGATTGTGATAGAGATTTATGTCTGGAGCAAAATAAAATTGTTACATATTGTCAGAAATGCAAAAACAGAGAAATAATTGGAACAGGTATAGATATACATAAATTAATTGGAAAATTGCCGAAACCAAAAGGCGGTTGGACATTGCCAGGCCATAAATATACTGGACCTTATAATCCTCTTGATAAACAACTTGATGGAAACGATAATCCGCTGCCAGGACAAGAGCCTTATAATCAAGTTGACGCAATAGCAATGCGCCATGATATCTGCTTCAGAGACATTGAACGTCCAGACAACGAACAAAATAAACACAGCTGCGATAATGTAATGTTAGACGAACTTCGTGATATGAAACCTGTAAATATGCGAGCACGTGTTAACCGAAGGCTGGTCCAGGGTTTTATTGGAGCGAAATATAAACTCGGACTCGGTAAAAAAGAATTATATGATGATCTTGCCTTAGAGCTACATAAACCTAAAAAAAAAAGTTTCCGCAACGTAACGTTGTCGCAAATGCCGTTGATGACATCTGGGCGATAGATTTAGTTGATGTCTCAAATCTTGCTCATTTTAATGATAACAAGAGATATCTTTTTAATGTTGTGGATGTTTTTATCAAATACGCGTTTAGTATACCCGTTTCGGATAAAACAGGGGCATCGATGACTGATGCATTAAAACAAATAATAACAAGTACAGAAAGAAAACCAAATAGAATCTGGACTGATCATGGAGCAGAATTTTTAAATAAAAAATTTGAACAGTTTTTAGAGCAAAATAACATTAAAAATATGTCACAGGAAATGAGGGAAAAAGCGTCATTGTTGAAAGTTTTAATCGCACGCTCAACGAAAAAATCCACAAGTATTTGACAGCTAAAAATACGAGTAAATATATTGACAATTTACAGAAAATTGTTGACGAGTATAATAACACGAAACACAGATCACTAAAAATGTCGCCAAACGACGCGATTGCAAATCCAATATTAGCAAACGAAAATATGTACCGCAGACATAAATTTAAAGTTGGTGATAAAGTTAGAATTTCTCTGACAAAAAAAACATTTGAGAAAGGATGTACTCATAACTGGAGCGAAGAGGTATTTGTTGTTGATAAAGTACTTTTAACAATACCAGTTACATACTCGTTGAAAGATTTATTAGGTGAACCTATAACTGGCAGTTTTTACGAGCAAGAACTTCAGAAAACAGAACAAGATATATTTGTTATTGAAAAAGTTATTACAAAGCGCGGCAACAAAAGTTTAGTCAAATGGCGTGGATATAGCGATAACTTTAATAGCTGGGTACCAACTAAGTCGATCGAATAATATTATTATAAATTTCTTCGTATTTTATTTCTACGGATTTACATTTTACTGGTTTACATAGAAAAATGAAATGTAATTTTCTTGCGTCATTAACTGGCATTAAATTAAATATTTTAACAAAAATAAAATCGTATTTTATATTTCTTTGATGTCCAGTTATTTTTACGTTTAAAAAGGGTTTTATAAGCTGCCAAAATATTTGATGCTCCGTAATAGTAAAATTAAATTTTATTATTTTTTTAGCAATATGGTACTTAACATCATATCGCCCAGTTGTTGGTCTGCTTAAATTTTTTTACTAACAACAACATCATCGTCTTCGTCGTCATAGTTATGCAAAATATCTTTTTCAGTATAACCAGCAAATCCGTCATTAGTAATATTTTCTAATGTAAAATTTGAAACTGAAACAAAATCTCCCGAATATAGTTCAGCCAGTCTCTCAATTAAGTTCATTATTATAATAATCTTTTATCTAATTAATGAATAATAAGATGTTCGGAGAAATAAAATATCATCAAAGAGTTAATATATTTAATCACAAAGAATTAGCTGAGGCAATTCGAAATTGTTTGTTGGGACATAGTTTTTATTTTGTTGATATCATGATAAAATTAGGTGAATCTGACAGATTTTTATTAACAGTAGCATAAAAAATAAAACTTAATACAAATAAAATAATAACATTACGATTTAATGTCATGGAATTTAGTCATAATTGTCTTACTCGAAATGATCTAGAAAATACCATTAGTTATCGTATTTAAAATTAAATCTGTCAAATGTCAACATTGACGTTGCTGATTTTGTTACATTATCAGCTACAAATTTTACTGCACTTGAATTAATTTTATGATATTTTCCAGCAGCTGTTATTGATTTAAATTTTATTTCTTCTCCAGTTTTAATATTTATTGAAATTATTTGTTTAGCCGGATTTTTAAAATTATTACTACCACCAGTTCCACGTTTTGTGTTTTCTTTTGGCGTAACCAAACCTAAATTTTCCAAACGATTATCTATTTTAATACCATTTTTATGATCAACAACTAAACTATTAGGTATTAGTCCGTAAAAAGTTTCAAACACAAAACGATGAGATTGATAATAAACAAAATTAGTTTTTGTTCCACGTACATTAACACCAAGATATCCACTGTTCTGCAAATTTCCAACAACTTTTTTTGTTCTTATACGTCTAATATTTCCCTTATCATTTGTCTCATATAGATCAAATACTGGATGAAGTTGAAATTCATTTTGTAATGATACATTTTCAATATTATCATCAGCAACTGCGCTATTTACTCGATAAACTTGTTGTCCTTCTGGAATATCGTCTCAAAACAAAGTATAAATAAAATCTTTTCTAAACATTTTAATTCTTTCTGTATTATCGCCTTTTACTGAAATTAATACACCAGCTGGTGTTGATTTACCAACAGATTATTTAGATTTTATATTAATAACAGAACCTAACATAGTTGCTGCATATACATTGTACTTTGGGTGTACATGATAAAATTCTTGCTCTTCTGCCGTCAATCTCAGATATCTCAAAATCTCTGTCATTATATTATAAGGATTTCATATCTCTAATTAAACAAAATTCAATTAAATATAAAATATTAATATATATATATAATGTTAAAATTGCGAGATATTGCTAAAAAGAGCATTAGCAAAACAGAAAAAAATTACTTCAGCATTTTCAGGTTATGATAATAGTTACAAACTTGATGATCAAAATACTTTAGCAAATTTTAGCTCCACAAGTTTATTTCATCTTTTGCAACCAGTTATAGCTCAAGAACTTGCGGCTCATAAAAGTATCAAACTTATAGTCCAATATCATATGATTTTGTCAAAGTTACACGCAGTTGAGGACGTACTTGATGCAATTTTTGAAAGAAAAAGTTTTGACAGCGAAATTTCGGAACCATATTTAACAGCTAAATCGAGAAAAATATTAACTGGAACAGACATTGCCATGGTCGCCGATGAAATACATCAAGAAATAAACAAAAAATTAGAAGAATTTACTGCATCAGGATCGGGTTGGAAATTTGAAATGATAAAATAAGTTTTATTTCACACAGCAAAATATAACGTACTTCGCGGTAGTTTGTACGTCGATCTCCCTCAAAAAATTAAAAACAAAAGATGCTGTATAAATGTCAAAAACAATGATGACAAATGTTTTCAATGGTCTATTCTTTCTGCAAAACATTCTCAGTGTGATCATCCCGGCTGAATTGAAAAGTATTTGCCATACAAAGACGAACTAAATTTTTTAGGAATAACTTTTCCAGTAGCAGAAAATCATATACCAAAGTTTGAAAAACAAAACAGTATCTCAGCAAATGTTTTCGGATTAGATGAGCGAGAAAACGTTTACCCGAGATATATCTCAGAAAATGCTACACAAGATACAATAAATTTATTATTTTATCAGGGACATTATTGTTGGATAAAAATCTTTAACGGTCTAGTTGGCAGACAGTATAGTAAAAATAAAAATAAAAAATATTTCTGTTATAGATGTCTGCAAGGTTTTTCTAGCTATGGAATATTACAAGATCATCTCAAATACTGTGTCAACGTTCAAAGAATAAGTATGCCTGGCGAAAAAGAAAAAATATTAAAATTTACAAATTATGATCATAAACTAAATATTCCTTTTGTTATTACGCTGATTTCGAGTGTCTACTCGTTCCTGTGGTTGGAGCAGAAAATAATCCAAATAAATCTTGTACTAGAAAAATACAACAGCATATTCCTTGTGGAGTAGCTTATAAAGTAGTTTGTTGTGCTTACGATAAATTTTCAACTCCGATAAAGTTATATAGAGGTGAAAATCCTTCCGTATGGCTATTAAAAAATTTAATAGACGAAGTTAATAAAATTTCTAACAGATTATTTAAAAAAGCTCCGATGAAAATAACGTCTAAACAACAACTCGATTTCGATGAAGCAGTTGATTGTCATATTTGTGAAAAGTTGCTGGTAGACTCCAACGGAGTCTGTGTTAAGGTGCGAGATCATTGTCATTTGACCGGCCAATATCGTGCAGCAGCTCATAACAGCTGTAATTTAAAATTTCATGCTCCAGATTTTATTTCTGTAGTTTTACATAACTTTCGTGGCTATGATAGTCATATCATTGTAGAAGCTTTTGGTGATGAAAATATTAAAGCTAAACTAAAATTAAATAACGTAATAAAATGTATTCCAAATAATTTTGAAAAGTATATGTCGGTGACGCTCGGTAAATTACGTTTCATAGACAGTCTGCAATTTATGGCAGCATCATTAGATGAGCTTGTAAAAGGTTGCAGTAGTTTCGTTAACCTAAAAAGTTGCTTTGTTGAAAACTATATCAATCTGACAAAAAAAAGGTATATTTCCGTACGAGTATCTCGACGACTAGAGCAGATTTAATGAAACTTCTCTTCCTGATAAAGATAAATTTTACTCGCAACTCAAAAATGAAAATATCACAGATGATGAATACAAATATGCACAAGATATTTGGAATAAATTTAGTTGTAAAACATTTGGTGATTATCACGATTTATATTTGAAAACAGATGTTTTATTACTAGCAGATGTTTTTGAGAGTTTTTGTCAAGTAAGCTACAGCAATTATGGACTAGTCCCCTGTTGGTATTATTCTGCTCCAGGATTGTCTTGGGACGCTCTGTTAAAATCGAGTAAGATAGAACTGGATCTCTTAACAGATGTTGATATGTTTAACTTTATTGAAAAAGGTATCAGAGGCGGAATTAGCGTTATAACAAAAAAAATATGCAGTAGCTAATAATAAATATCTAAAACATTATGATAAAAATCTCCCATCTAATCATATTATTTATCTAGATTGTGTGAATTTGTATGGATATGCGATGTCAGAGCCAAAGCCCTGCGGTGGATTTCATTGGATAACTCCAGATCAATTTCTTAGAGAAACTGAAAAAGATTTACCTAGAAAAATTAATAATGATTTTTCCGATATTTCATACTTTGTTAAAGTTGATCTAGATTATCCTAGTTCGTTACATGATCTACATAACGACTACCCGTTTTGTGCAGAGTCTATGATGATTAATTATAGTTAATTATCACCTGAACAACGAGCAATGACAACAGCAAAAAATTCGATTGTTAATAAGTTAGTTCCAATTTTGTTAAATAAAAGAAATTACGTTATGCATTACAAAAATTTAAAACAAGCAGTAGATGCTGGACTAATTCTGAGAAAAGTCCATCGCGTGCTAAGTTTAAGTAGTCGAGATGGATGGCAAATTACATTGACTTAAATACGAAACGTCGTGCTGTGGCTAAAACCGAATTTGAGAAAAACTTTTTCAAGTTAATGAACAACTCGGTGTTTGGTAAGACAATGGAAAATATTCGAAAAAGTGTTTCGATAGAAATTGTTAATGACATAAATCGCAGAAATAAATTAGTTAACGGTGATAGTTTTGTTAGTATGAAAATATTTAATGAAAATCTTGTTGCAATACAACGACGAAAGACAAATTTAAAGTTAAATAAACCTATTTATGTTGGTGCAGCTGTACTTGATATATCAAAGTGGCTGATGTACGATTTTCACTATAATTTTACCAAAAAGCAGTGGCCAGATTCAGAGTTGCTAATTACTGATACAGATTCGCTAGTTTATAATATAAAATGTGAAGATGTCTATCAGGATATTTACAATAAAAAAAGATCTATTTGATTTATCAGATTATCCAGCATCTAGTGGATTTCAAGATAATTCGAAGAAGAAAGTTATTGGAAAAATGAAAGATGAATTTATGTTTATGCCAGTTAGGGAATTTGTTGGACTAAAGAGCAAAATGTATGTTGTCATATTAGATGACAATAAACTTACAAAAAAAGCAAAAGGTATTCCTCGAGGATATGTGAAAAAGATGATGAATTTTGACGATTTTAAAGCAGCGCTAAACAATAATGTCAGTTTTATCAAAACAAATGTTATCAGAACAAATCGTCACAAACTTGAAACGGATACAATTATAAAACGGGGACTAAGTAATTTTGATGATAAAAGATATTGCAGGGACGGAATTAATACACTAGCACTTGGACATTATGCAAGTAATTTTGTCTAAACATCAGAAATAATGTTTGAAAATTTAACATTAGTCGATGGAGTTAATAGCAAAATCAAAAAAATAATGGTTAATAACCAACAATTATCATTTGAATTTAACGATGAAATTTCAGGTATTTGTTTTAGTAAATTTGACAGAATCAAACTGTCCCTTATCAGATCAGACGATAGCAAATATTTTAATTATCTCGAAAGTTTGCGAGACGAGGTTGCACTAAAATGCAACAATTTTCATAATCTGATCAGCCAGGAGCAGTATACAAAAATTAACATAGACTTAGATAGGTCGAAGGTTTTTGTAAAAGGTAGTAAGTATCTTCTCAGTAAGATAGCAATGAAAGAACTGTTTGAATGTCGTCGAAAAGTATCCGGTAGAAATAAATTTTATTTGTATGATCATGACAGTACATTGTACTTAATAGCGACCGTTGAAACATTGTTTATTGGTCAAGAAATATAACTGTATACCATATCTGTTTTTAAAAGGGAGATAATACTGTTTCAGCTAAGTTTAAAATCTTTTGTAGTTATCGAACATAGCATATACTGTTTCGTATTTTTTTTTGGCTAATGAAATGTATCTAAAATCTGATGGTAATTTTAAGACCTACAAATCCTGGTAGCAGTTCTGTATTTGACAAAATGACTAGCAATTTCCTCTTGCATAAATGTTAGTAGATAACATAGTTACTGTAGATTCTCGCTTATAAGTTAAGTCCAACTGCACAGACCTAAATATGCTGTCGTATAATACAACAGAAGATCTTAGTCTGCGCAGTTTTGCTAGGAGTAATCAGTAAAACAAACAATATGAACTCTGATCTGCAGGCGCATAATGCTATGGCAGATCTTTATCTTTTTGTCTGCAGTTTAGCCTCGACTTGTAAGCGAGTATATATGCTATGTCATTTACCTAAAAACCCATTATTGATTATTTCTCTGCAGTAATATACAGCG
>JAECUM010018086.1:0-16568 GCA_016617855.1 Megalonaias nervosa | reverse complement strand
TCGTCGTATATATATATATATATATATATATATATATATATATATATATATATATATATATATATATATAATTGGTATGATGATGCATATCATTTATGACATTATGTAATGACATAATTGTTATTTTATAATATAAAGATGTCGTCCATTTCTTTCAAAACATTTTGTGCCCGAAGAAGCATGTATTAAATACGAAACTAGTTGCACAGAATTATCGGCAATTGTGTTGTTTTTTTTTATCCCAGTACCAAAATGCTGGAAATTATCCTGAAATGGATGCTAGTTTTATTAATACATTTTCCTTTAGCCCTGTGTATGATGGATGAGCAATACCATGCTGGCTTGGGTCTCTTGTGTGCTGCATAATTTTTGTTTAAAATCTGTTCTGAACACTGTTTACAAGACTTGTTAGATGAAAGATGGTAGTTGAAATTCATACCTGGCAAAACAAATTGGCATTGTATTAATAAAAGGTAATTTATGTTATTCACCAGCATTTAAGCAAGAGGTGGTATAATTCATGGTGTTATAGCAAGTAGTGGTATAATTCATGGTGTTATAGCAAGTAGTGGTATAATTCATGGTGTTATAGCAAGTAGTGGTATAATGAATGGTGTTACAGTGAGGGGTGGTATTATGCATGGTGCTATAGCAAGGGATGGTATAACATACAACCAGAAATACCAATACTTACATGGAGGAGAAGTTTTAGCTGAGATCAAAATGCAGACAGTTATAATCTTACTCCATCATTGTATCTGAGAGTGGGAAGGTGTTCAAATGTTGCAGTAAAAAGCAGTACTGGTCTTACACTGTATTTAAGAGATGTGGGATGACTGTTTGTTGCCTGCCAGCATTGTGATATTATGGATACATTTAGCATTGTGATATTATGGATACATATAGCACTGTAATATTATGGATACATTTAGCATTGTGATATTATGGATACATTTAGCAGTGTGATATTATGGATACATTTAGCTTTGTGATACTATGGATACATTTAGCATTGTATTATTATTGATACATTTAGCTTTGTGATAGTATGGATACATTTAGCTTTGTGATATTATGGATACATTTAGCTTTGTGATATTATGGATACATTTAGCATTGTGATATTATGGATACATTTAGTATTGTGATATTATTGATACATTTAGCTTTGTGATATTATGGATACATTTAGCTTTGTGATATTATGGATGCATCCATCATTGTGATATTATGGATACATTTGGCATTGCTTTGTTGGCAGTAAATCATCATTTACTGTACCAGGGTAGCTGGATGAATTAAAGCACACAGCCAGAAATTGGCCAATAAGCCACATGGTTTACACAAGCTCTACCAGCTAAATTACTTTTATTAGATTTTTGACTCCTTGTAGAGTTTATATTGGTAACAGAGAGGGAATGTTTACATATCTGTAGTTTATCAAGTCTGAGCTGTTTGCTTCTTAAGAAAACCTGTCTCAAAAACTACACATACAAACTTAACAATATTCAGGAAGAATTTGCCCAAGCTCTTGTCTCAGGGAGTGAATTGCACCAGTTGTATGTCAGGATTGTCATTATACTCAACACAGTACACTTTTCCACTACACTAGGTATGTCCCGATTGTCACTATACTTAACACAGTACACTTTTTCACTACACTAGGTATGTCCTGATCATCATTATACTCAACACAGTACACTTCTCCACTACACTAGGTATGTCCTGATTGTCATTATACACAACACAGCACACTTCTCCACTACACTACACATGTCAGGATTGTCATTATACTCAACACAGTACACTTCTCCACTACAATACATATGTCCTGATTGTTATTATACTAAACGCATACAATTCTCCACTACACTAGGTATGTCCTGATTGTCATTATATTCAACACAGCACACTTCTCCACTACACTACACTACACATGTCCTGATTGTCATTATACTCAACACAGCACACTTCTCCACTACACTATGCATGTCAGGATTGTCATTATACTCAACACAGTACACTTTGCCACTACACTAGCTATGTCCTGATTGTTATTATACTTGACACATCCACTTCTCCACTTCAATACATTTGTCCTGATTGTTATTATACTCAACACAGTATACTTCTCCTCTACACTAGGTATTTCCTGATTGTCAGTATACTGAACACATACAGTTCTCCACTACACAAATTATGTCCTTATTGTCATTATGCTCAACACATACACTTCTCTACTACACTAGGTATGTCAGGATTGTCATTATACTGAACACATACACTTCTCCACTACACTAGGTATGTCAGGATTGCCATTATACTCAACACAAACACTTCTCCACTACACTAGGTATGTCAGGATTGCCATTATACTCAACACAAACACTTCTCCACTACACAAATTATGTCCTTATTGTCATTATACTCAACACAATACACTTTTCCACTCTACATATGTCAAGGTCATCATTATACTAAACACGGTATACTTTTTCTAATTAAGTTTTGGCAAATCAGCTGTTGTCATGAGATTGTGTGCTTTTTAAAGAGATTGCAAAGGTATGTATTGTGTTAAAGATGTTAGGGTTGGGAAGTGACATGTGTACCACTTATTTGGAATATAAGTTAGTCCTGAAAGTACCAAAAGCTGTTCAGGTGAAAAATTACAAATTTTGAGATTCTCTGGATCTTCACTTCTCACAGATCTAATTTGTAAAAGAAATTTAAGAGCTTATTGGAAAGATAATTTCTCTATGTTAGAATGACACCTAGGTTAGGGAAAAGTAACACTGTAATTGTGAACCATTAAAAAATTGAGGGATAGCTGTGAAACTGTAATTTATTGAGTGGGTATATGAACATTGTCCCATATTGTTATGAGTCTATGGTCTGTGAAGGGCTGATGTGTCAACACTCTCTTGTTGAATCACAAATATTATTCCAGGTTTGAGTTGAGTATAAATTCCAGTGAATGTCTTTGTAACAGAATTGAAACCGAGTGGGCTTTTCTTCTTGGACTAAATGAACAACACAAACACAATGTGATGAATGATGTAGGTTTAGGAAATGAATTGGTAAAAAATGTATATATATAGTGATTCTTTCACACTCCAAACACATGACTCATTCAGTTACTAACACATTCACAAATCAAGAACATAAATGAAAGTGAAATGCAAATATTCAAAATGAAAGTGAGATTCACATAATCTCACATACTGTAACCGAGATTGAGATTCACATAATCTCATGTAATGTAAATGAAATTGAGATTCACATAATCTCCTGGAATGTAAACGAGACTCAAATAATCTCATGTGATGATAACATAACTCAGTTGCATTCAATTAAAACATCATCAATTGAAACAAATACTTTCAATGTTAAACAATACAACGATTGCACCAAACAATGACTCGTGACTCAGTCATACGATAAATATTTGTACAAACTTGCATCCGAAACCATTTGACTTGGTTTACGAATCCATTTGTCAAAACCACACAGTTCTCCGGAATTCCTGGGTCGGCTCACTTGTTTTGGCTCCATCCACCCTTCACGGATCCACCATGCACACAAGTTTATACATCATGCAGTTCCTTCCTTGTATGGACTTGATTCCACCCCATACAGACATACAGACAGCCAGACCGTCAGTCTAATGTATCTGCATACACATATGCACAGCTACACAGCTATACATCTTTGCATCCACACACAGCTACACCGCTATGCAGCCACATACACAGCTCCACCGCTGTGCATCCACATACACAGCTACAATAATAAAACCAAACTGGTCATAATAAAAGGTACATAATTATAATCTATAGATACATGCTACTAACTTAAAGGCTTAATAGGAACTTGTAACAATTCAAAAGTTCGTTTCAAATCTGCGTAGTGGTAAAGACAACATTTCACACTACGACATTAAAACTGAATATGCTTCACATATCAAATAAAAATGCAACACTTACCCCTATGGCTGTAGACAAAAATGGAGAACGTACACTCCTCGACAAGATCCAAATGACCAATGTGTCAGTTTGAAATAGAATCAACCTTAAATCCATAGGAGAGTGAATAATAGTCAGGGTAAAATACTCATGTATACCATGCCTTTCGTGACTCTCGCCGCATGTAGTTTCAGAGTCGCTCACCTGGAGAAACAGTGATTCACCCCAGGTAATGTTGTATGCCTGCACATTGAATAAAGGTGAAAAATGGATCTAAGGCAAAACCAAGTTATTTCTGGCCTTATTCTGTGACAGTCTTTATCCAATAATTTTATCAGAACACTTTTGTATTTGCAGAGAAAAGAATCACTTGAATTCAATAATTTGAAGAAAATAAAATTCAGCCCAAACTGGTCACAACATAATACAACTTAAAGTGCTAGATGTTAAAGCACAACTGGTAAAATCCTCACAGTCACAAGATAATATAGTTCTCTGTTTGACCTCAAGGTCACAATTAGCATTTTCTAAAAACAGCTATTACCTAATGGAAAATAATGGTATAAAATGATCTGATGAGCCTTGTTTATTTACAACATAATAGTATATAAAATTCACTTGGGAATCTCCAAAACCCTGACCCTGATCAGCATATTTACTCCTTCTTTGTTTACCTGAATAATAATTCGGTTAATAAGCTATACACATAGAGAATAATGAAGCTATTATTAGTTGTTTACATAAATGAAATTTTTAAAAAATGTCAGTCAGGTCAAGCAGAAATGAACTCAATTTTGGACAAGGTCAAGTCCAGCAAACAATGTTATATTACAATAACATGTAATGAAATAATTTTTTTTTTTTAAACTAACAGACAAACAATTCAATTAAATACACATAACAGTGTGAATTCACTTCCAGAGAATCATGAGTCATGAATAGTTGTCTTACAACTCTATGGTCTTAAACTATGTAACAGAAAGAAGGTAAATCAACAAGTTTAATAAAATCAACAACATTTTTTATTTCTCTCACTTACAAAGTGAAATATAAGAGGAACTTCAAGTATTGTGAATTAAATCCAAAATAATCCTAAACGTTTTGTGACAAGTTCAAAAGCTTAGAATGTTCCTAATGAATTCCAGTAATCTTGACTGTCCTGATGTATCACAATGATATAATCCAGAATGCCTTTGAATAAGTCTTCAGTAATCCCAAGGTATGTTTTTTAGGCCATAAAGTTACTGAGCACTTTGTAATTTCAATGAATAATTTAAATGCATAAATTCCTCTCAAATTACCACTGAACGTAAAGTTCTATAAACTCTGATCACAGTTTCCCAAATACTGATATTGAATGGAAATGAAAAATTGTTTGCTAGTCAGACTGTCACCTAACCTATGATGCATTTGTTTTTTCTGGAAGATGTATGATTCACTAATTTGTAAGGAAGGTTAGGTCTTAAATCCAAGTAAGCATCATAACAAAAATCAGGTAGGCACAACCCTCAGCCATGGCAGTAATCAAGGGGGCCAAAACTCTGCCCTCAATCACAAAGGTCAAGCACACTATAAATTAAATGTACATAACAGGTGTGAAGTAATTTCCAGAGAATCATAAGTAATGAATAGGTATGAATTCATTTCTAGAGAATCATTAGTCATGAATAAGTGTGAAGTCACTTCCAGAATCATGATTCATAAATAGTTGTGAAGTCACTCCCAAAAAATTATGATTCATGAATAGGTGTGAAGTCATTTTAGAGAAGCATGATTCGTGAATAGGTGTAAAGTCACTACAGAGAATCATGAGTAATGAATAGGTGCAAAGTCATTTCTAGAGAATCATTAGTCATGAATATGTGTGAAGTCATTTCCAGAATCATTATGCATAAATAGGTGTGAAGTCACTCCCAGAAAATCATGATTCATAAATAAGTGTGAAGTCATATCCAGAGAATCATGATTCATGAATAGGTGAAGTCACTTCCAGAGAATCATTAGAGAAACATGGGTCATGAATAGGTATGAAGTCACTTTATAAACTTAACAATAAGATGAAATTTTTGACATTTCTTCTGCAGATAGGATCATGCAAATTTGATCCTTGTAGATGTTTATCAGAGCAAAATTGGCAGCATCAGACCATTACAGTACAGGCACATTGTTATCAGCACCATTTCACATTTCTTTTCCACTGTTGCTTACATGCAAGCAAACCCCATTCTATTTTAATTTGCAGAATAAAAAATGATTTCAATTAATTTGACACATTACACAGCTTCTCTTTGAAATTTATTAGAACCCCAAGAGCTTTAAGCCCTAAATTGAATGCTTGATGACAGCAAGCTAATTAAAAGCTTCAGAATCAGGTTCTGAGCTAATTTTGGGTTACTCCATGAAGGGTATTGATGCCACACATTATTTACATCAATTTAATGTACAAACTTGCTGTAGCAGCCATCTCTGTAAGGCAAATATCCTTTGACAGTCACATTTTAGGATCCAGCTTAATACATATCATTTAAAATTAACCTCCATATAACAACCATCTCTGCATTACACCAAGTTTTAATTAGTCCCAAAAGTGTCTCTCTCATACAGGTTTCATTGTGCAGTAGTTTTAATTCAAAGTAAGATGCTTGAAATGCATGGTGGAGAGTTACTCCCCCCCTTCTTCACTCACAATGGTCTATTTATACATTTGCAGAATTATTTGGATGGTATGTAGTAAACAAGGTGACTTATATATATATATATATATATATATATATATATAGAGAGAGAGAGAGAGAGAGAGAGAGAGAGAGAGAGAGAGAGAGAGAGAGTAAATTTAACTTTTTAATTTGATGTAACACTTTGGTGACTTGTTTTGACAAAATAAATCACATAATTTTTTGTGAGCATAAAATTAAAGTTGATTGAGTAAGAAAAGTAATTTTAGCAGAAAAAAGATTATTATGACTAAAATTAGGCGATGAAAATGTATATATGTATATATGATAGAAATGCCAGTAAGTGTCATGATGGACAGGTCTTCAAGTTTATTTGGGGGGAGGGTAGTTACCCATCCTTTCATAAGAACCATGTTTATGCAAAGGATGTATTACCATCAAGTGAACAGACATGTTTATGCAAAGGATGTATTACCATCGAGTGAACAGACATGTTTCTAGATGTGTTATGCTAAGGATGCGGCTACCGGCAAGTGAACATATGTACCCATATATGTTACCTTTAAGAAAATGTTTTTATTGATATTTTGTTAACATATTCCTCTTTGTTGGCAGTGATTCATGCTGTGTGTGTGTCATAAAACCTTATGTTGGAATAAAAAGACATACTGTATTTCACTTGTGTTCATTGCATGCATCTTTTCATTAGAATTGGTAGAACTATACCAAATATTTGAATTTTGCTCATTGGTAATTCACTGAAATATAACAATGATACAATTAAAAGATGAACTAAAATATAATGGTGCAAACAACTAAAATACAATGGTGCAAAAATAATGTAATTAACAATATTACAACTTCCAGTTTGTCAGTTATCCTGCGGTTCCATAAGACAATAGTTTGTCAGTGTGCTAGGGGGTAGGGGCCAGTTTTTATGTACAAATTTAATGCTGCAATCAGCGACCTAGTATAAAAAAATCATAAAAAATCAAATACAAAAGTGAGGTCAAAAAGGTCCATATTTCTGGATACCTATATTAAAACAAAGCATAAGAATATTATCCACTTGACCAGAAAAGTCAATGGCAGTTCATAGCAGAAGAAGTTTGTGCACCCCAACCCCAAATTTATACCTGCAATTTTCATGTCCGAAGGTCATTTTTGACACCATGTGATGCTCACAGTGCAAACACAAGCCCTTTTCCTAGATGACAGTTCTGCAAAACAGTGTGTACTAAACAGGCTGATGCAACTGAAAATAGTTGTCATCCAAGCCATTTTTGAGATATTCTACTTGCCCCAAACCAGTGTGTTTACTGCTATGCGAAGCTAGCTCTTCTTCCTTTTTTTTTTTTTGGGGGGGGGTGTCCCTCGTCTGGTCTTTTCAGACCATTCAAGGGGCCCCCTTCCCTACCTTTATTTTTACCCGAAGGCTTAGTTTATATGTGTTTGCTATTTCTTTATTTTACCCGAAGGTTTATTATAGAAGTGTTTGCTATTTCTTTATTTTTACCCGAAGGCTTAGTATAGAAATTTTTTTTTTTTTTGGTGTTTGTATTGTCTTTAGAATTTTTTATTGGTTATTGATTATATATATCTTATATGTATAAATATATATATATATATATCTCCTTATATTATATGTCCATAAAATATCTTTGCATTTCCTCATCCTCTATCTCAGTGAGTCCATAGCATGTATCCTCTAGGTCCTCATCTCGTGATAGTTTGTACTTTTTCTTTTCAGGTCTTTCGATTTCTTCTGATGTTGATTGGGATATATTTTTCCCAAATTCTTTACTCAAGGCTTTGCTCGCTTTTTTACTCTTTCTCTGTTTCTTTTTTTGTGTATTTTCTGATCCTATTTGTTTCTCCTCTGTTTCTTTTGAATTTTGTTTTGGATCCCCACTTGGTTGTTGTTGTTGTGTGCATTTGGATTGTTGCTGGGTCTGTTTTGTTTGTATCGGTTGTTGTAGTTGTTGCTGTTGTACTTCATTTGGTTTTTGTATCATTTGCTGTTGGTTTCCCTTTCCTGTTTGTACTGTTTGTTTATCCATTTCTTTTTGAGCTTGTTTTTGTTTACTTGGTTGTTGCTGTTGATTTTCCTTTCCTGTTTGTTCTGTTTGTTTATCCATTTCTTTTTGCGCTTGTTTTTGTTTACTTGGTTGTTGTTGTTGTTGCGTACTCTTTGATTTCTGTAGAGTTTGTTTCTGGTTCATTTGTTGTCTGTGACTCGTTATCCTCTGTCTTGTTGTTGTTGTTGATGATTATCATCTTGTGTCACTGCTTGATTCTGTTTTGTCTGTTTTGGAAATATTGTTATTTCACTAATGTGGCGTGTCTGTCTTTCATGTTGAAATTGCTGTGCCATTTCTTGTTCAGTTCGACATTTCTTGGCCGTGTGTCCCACTTCTCCACATTTATGGCATTTCCTATGGAAGATACAACCTTTATACCACGTTTTTGCTAGGAATCCATGTAGGAAGAATACTTTTTTAATGCTATATAGCTTTTCTTTTTCAATCTCCAGTATTCTATTCCCGTTCTTTATTTTGTATCCAGGGATAGTGTCTAGTCTCGCTTTGATTACTTGCGTTTTAAACTTCTTTTGAAATTTTTCCACCGTGGCTTCTAATGGAATCTCCATGGGTATATCTACTATGTGCAGCTCTCCTGTCCTCTTTTTGATTTTTCTCAGAAAAGGTTCTGGTTTTTTTATAATTATTGTTCCCCCTGCTGTTTCCATTTCTCCATACGGCATAATTGGTTCAGTTCCCGTTGAGCTTAGTATAAATCCTTTTTTTGTTGTACAGATACTGTCAGTTAAATCTACGAAATCTTTATTCCTTGTTCTTAGAGCTGCCATCACTCCACTCATTGTAGGTCTCTTATCTACCGGTATCCTCGATGTATCAATTTCTTGCACTCCCTTGCTATATGTACATTTCAGATAGGATCCTTCTAGTGTCTCTATTCTCTCTGTGAGAAAATGTTTTTCCAGTTCGGTTAACACTTTGTTAGATGCCATCTTGGTTAGTTCGTGCGGCTCATGCACTGATTTGTGTTCACTTTGTAGTAAATTTTGTATTTTTTGTCATGCCTTTTAGATTTTTGTACTTTTACATACAATATTTCATGATTGCTTTTCTCCTTTATGTCCAAGCTGAGTTAACTTGTCCTGGCTAAGTACTCTTTCGGGCAGTTTGCTTGGTCCTCGCCATTTTCAGATTTGTTTACGATTGACCTTACTTGTCCAGCAGGAGTTTAACAATCTAGCTCTTCTTCCTAGCTGACTATTGGTATTTCACTATCAACATACTGCAGAGTAACTATGGAAGGTGTACATGCCTGACATCAATTTCAAGAACAACACAAGCCCAAAACACCTAGTTCACAAATATATCCATATCTTTAATTAGTAAACAATAACAGCTGAAAAAGTCACACCATAGCCTTAAGTTAAGAAATTTGCCAGGGGCCAATTTAGGAAACTGGACCCTGCCACCCTAGCTGTCCTGTGGTGCCCTAATGGAACCAGCTGTCAGGATGAAAATGAAAATGGCAGCTTTGGTTGCAGACTTCTTGAACAGCCTATTATGAGTATGACCCGAATTTATTTGAACTACTTGTTTCCATTAGTCAGTTAGTAATTCAGTCTTTGATTTGAAGCCTTGTAATCTGGACTAATAATGGGTTGCAAAGACCAGTAACTTCTGTCGATTTTATCATTAAAGAATGGGGAAAGCTAATTAGAAAATATGCTACCAGACTGGAAATAGTGGAAAACAAGTTAAAAGGCATGTTACATTTATACGAAGTGTTTTTTGTTTCTTGGTAATTTGAATGTAATAATAACATCAGAAAAAAGAATAAATGTTACCGTATATGCTTGTGCTTAATGTGTAATAATTTTAATTTTACCATATATGCATGTGCGTAATGTTTAATCATCACTGTTAAACATATTATTGTGTAATAATCTGTTACAGTATGCTTGTGCTTAATGTGTAATAATCTCTGTTACCATATACAATATATTCTTGTGCTTAATGTGTAATAAACTGTGTTACTGTGTATGCTTGTGCTTAATGTGTAATAAACTGTTAATGTGTATGCTTGTGCTTAATGTGTAATAAACTTAATGTGTATGTTTGTGCTTAATGTGTAATAAACAGTGTTACTGGGTATGCTTGTGCATATGTGTAATAAACAGTGTTACTGTGTATGCTTGTGCATATGTGTAATAAATAATGTTACTGTTTATGATTGTGCATATGTGCATAATGTGTAACTGTGAACAGTATAGAACCAAAACTATCTTTGGAATTGATGCCAGCTTCTCTGGGTCTGCATTGTATATGCTTAACATGGTTCCAACGGTTAACAGTATAGAGCCAGATATCTCATTGCTGATATACCAGCAGATCTGGGTCCTTGTTGTATATGTGTAACATGGTCCAGCTGTGGACAGTGCAGAGCCAAAACCATCATTGCAGATAATACCAGAATATTTGGGATCACTATTTATTAAAAGTACACCAAACTGTCAATAGTTGAGAGTCATCTATTAATACAAGTAATCCCAGCAGATCTGGGTTTATGTTGTATGTTCTTAATATACACCATGTGTCAATAGCATAAAGTCAGATCATTATGTACAAATATTTGTATGCATGGATATGATGGTACATGGTGTTTATCATTATGTACAGATATTTGTAGGCATGGATATATGTGGCATTTATCATTATGTGCAGATATTTGTATGCATGGATATAAGCTGTGTTTATCATTATCATTTATGTACAGATATTTGCATGGATATACATAGCATTTATCATTATGTACAGATATTTTTATGCTTGGATATACATGGCATTTATCATTCTGTACAGATATTTATATGCATGGATATACATGGCATTTGTCATTATGTACAGATATTTGTATGCATGGATATACATGGTGTTTTGTATGCATGGATATACATGGTGTTAATTATGTACAGATATTTGTTTGCATGGATATACATGGTATTTATCATGATGTACAACCATGTTTCTTTTCAGCTTCATACAATATCCGGGGCCCCGAGTGCATATATTTGTATGCATGGATATACATGGTGTTTATCATTATGTACAAATACTTTCCAATTCACATCATTCTTAGAAAAGAGAAGTAGTCACTTGGCATTGTCAGGAAAATGTGTAATTAAAATTATGGGGAAAACAATGTGTGCTATTACTGGATATTGTAGTAGTTGTTGTTGTTGTTGTGGGGCATAATGCCATTTTTCAGTACACGATAGGCTGTACATGGCGGCCAGTATTAATGGTGGAAGAAGAAACCGGGAAATCCCCGGAAAGAACCACCAACCCACGAGAAGCTACTGGCAAGCTTTCTCACATATCCACATTCGCCGAATCTTAGACTCGAACCCACGCAGACAGAGGTGAGATGGCAGTGATCCGTAATGGAGAGCGCTTTAAACTACTCGGCCACTCGGGGCCCCGGATATTGTATGAAGCTGAAAAGAAACATGGTTGTACAGTTAAGGGGGCTGTATTTTATGTTGATATATACACAATTGGTTGTATAGTTAGAGGCTGTATTATATGTTGATTATATATACACAGTTGGTGTACAGTGAAAGAGGTTGTACTTTATGTTGATAAATATATGATTGTACAGTTGTAGGCTGTATTTTATGTTGATATATACAGTTGGTGTACAGTTAAAGAGGCTGTATTTTATGTTGATACATACATGACTGTACAGATAGAGGCTGTATTTTATGTTGATATGTACACAATTGCTGTGCAGTTAAAGAGGCTGTATTTTATGTTGATATGTACGCAGTTGGTGTACAGTTAAAGAGGCCGTGTTTTTATGTTGATGTTATATATACAATTGGTTGTACAGTTAGAGGCTGTATTTTATGTTGATATTAACATGGTTGGTGTACAAATAAAGAGGCTGTATTTTATGTTGATATGTACACAATTGATGTACAGTTAAAGAGACTGTATTTTATGTTGATGTTATATACACAATTTCTTGTACAGTTAAAGAAGCTTTAGTGTATGTTGAGATATATATATATATTGTTACGTGTAGGCTCATACAAAAGTAACAAAAGAAAAGAGTGAAGTCAACAAGCTTTGTAAATTTTAACAAAATAATTTATTTCCCAAGAAAGCAAGGTAATAATATGAAATAGTTCTTATGGTTTGTGAATACATGTATAATCCAAAAATTATTTCTAGAGATGAAAAATATAAGTCCTATCACTAAACAGTTCTAATTGAATCCAAGTTCGAATCTCAATGAAGTTCTAATATGGAAGGCGATGACGTCCTCTATAACCAGTTTGTGTTGATGTGTCAACAGTTTCTTGTTGAGTCACCAAGAATATAATTCTGGCTTTTGAATTCCAAATAGTTTAGTGATTGTCTTTGTCCAAGAATTTCGTTGAAGAAGAGTATTTTCCAGGGTGAATAAATTATTTTAAATACGAAAATCAACTCAAATGGCAACAAGACAAATACTTTGAGCCTGAAGGTATATATTTACAACTGATCAAATCCACTAGAAAATGTCTGTTTTAACCCATGATTTTAGATCACATGATGGCTCACATGGTCACTTAGCTTGAACAGTGCAGTAAAAAAAAATGGCAATTTTCACGTGGGCTTGAATAGCCCTATCTAAGAATCAGATTCCCACACTGGAAATAAATTTAAAAATAAAACTGTTTACAACAAACTAACACGTGGGCTGAACATGACGCTGGTAATGGCCAATCATTTCCACTTAATGTTTAAAAAGTCTGAACCAAGGTCAAGAACTAGGTTAGCTAAAATTATAACTGAGCAATAAACTGCATGTTTATCAGGTCAAAACAGAAAACTGAATTTTCCGAAAAAATTTCAAATCCAGTGAATAAACTTATCATTACAATAACGTAATGAAATAAAAATAAAATAAGAGAATTTAAAACTAACACACAAGCAATTAAATTACATATACGTAACAATATATATATATATATATATATATACACACACACACATATACATACATACATACATACATACACACATACATACACACACACACACATACATACATACATACATACATACATACACAGATCTGGTTTGGAAATCAACAGTTTCATTGATACATACATACATACATACATACATACATACATACATACATACATACATACAGATACACACACACATACATACATACATACATACATACATACATACATACATACATACACAGCTGGTTTGGGAATCAACAGTTTCATTGATAGGAGAGTAAAAAGACAGACTCAGTTTGATGACAAATGGGTTTTTGTATTGTGGCCTTTTATACCTTAGCTCATTATAGCATAAAGCTATAAATGTCTTGTAACTTGGATTCAAAGTCAATTTTATGTTAAGAGCCTTTTACAGAACATGAAGACCCATTTGTATTTGTTTGGTTTGCTGAGGGCTTCACTTCACTAAAGCTCTGTTGCTAAATATGCTGGGGGCTTCACTTCACTAAAGCTCAGTTGCTAAATATTGTCTGATTTGATGTAGATTTGATGTAGATTTTCACAGGCTGGTGGGTGGTTGGATTAAAGGAGGAAACATGATATAGATCTCATTCTTAGGGATATCCATGAGGCAATAATTGAGCCAGCCAGTTTCTCTCTCATAACAGTTACACAACATATGTTGTAGAGTTGTTTTGTTTGACACAAGTGGCATTAGGCTGTATTCAGTATATTTCTTACATGTGTACTATTGCCCATGATGGCTGCAAATAGGTCTAGGGGTAGGGGGTTGCAAATAGGTATAGGGGTAGGGGTTTATATTTCTTGACATTTGTATCTTTGACTTGGAAAGGTGCATACTGCGATAATTGTTGGGGTAGGGGATCAGTTTTTGGCAGTTGCACCTTTCTCCTTAGGAGCTGCATATTTGGATAGGGATAGGGGTAGGGGTTAATATTCCTTGGCATTTTTACCATTGTCCTTGAAGGCTGCTTATTTTGATAGAGATAGGTGTAGGGTTGTATATTCCTTGGCACTTGTACCTTTGTCCTGGATGATATTCACTGGCACTTGTACCTTTGTCCTGGAAGGCTGCATACAGGTTTTAGGGGGTAGGGGATGATAATCACTGGCATTTGTACCATTATCTTCAAATGAATCCATGTAGGGATAGGGATATTGGTAGGGGTTGATTTCCCTTGGTATTTTGTACCGCTGTCCTCACACATTGGGGTAGAAATAGTATTAGGGTTTGATATCCCGTAGACACTGTGTACCACTGTCCTCAAAGGCCATTCATTGGGGTAGGGACAAGGGTAGTGGTAGGGGTTGATATCCCATGGCATTTGGCACCATTGCAGGCTACACATTGGGGTAGGGGATAATACTTGGCATTTTGCATCATTGTTCTTCAAGTATATTATGCTCAGGATGGTGGTAGGTATACATGTGAGAGAGAATGGTTGTGATAGATTGATTTATCCATTTTGTATTAAGTCATATGGCTCTTTTCAACTGTCCGTACATGGATGCGAGTGTTGGTACTGATTAGAGTTATTTCCCCTCAATAGACAACTTCTAAAAGATTAATCTGTTGGCTGGTCCAAGCATCGGTTACACATAATGTGACTGGTTCCTTGTCTAATGCTTACAAATGGAAAAGTTGAATTATTTAGATACAACATTCCTTGTCGTAATTGTTGTTTTGAGCTTCACATATAAAGTTGAATGTTAGTTGAGCACTGTGGGCCCCAGATTTTTGTTGTAAAGTTTTTGGTTGCATTTAGTTTTGCATAGTTGTAGATATGAGATTGTTTTACACTGAACAAGTTGTTAAAATGACAGATGCTTGTGTTGTTGAAGTTTTACACAGAGCAAGTTGTTAAATGACAGATGCTTGTGTTGTCAAGTTTTACACAGCAAGTAATTAAAGTGATTTGCTTGTGTTGTTGAAGTTCTACTTTGAGCAAGTCATCACCGTGACAGGTGCTGCATTGTCAAGTCTTACTCCGAGCAAGTCATCACAGTGACAGGTGCTGTATCGTCAAGTCTTACTCAGAGCAAATCATCACAGTGATAGGTGCTGTATTGTCAAGTCTTACTCAGCAAGTCATCACAGTGACAGATGCTGTATCATCAAGTCTTAGAGCAAGTCATCACAGTGACAGGTGCTGTATTATCAAGTCTTACTCAGAGCAAGTCATCACAGTGACAGGTGCTGTCTTGTCAAGTCTTACTCAGAGCAAGTCATCACAGTGACAGGTGCTGTATTGTCAAGTCTTACTCAGAGCAAGTCATTTAAATGACAGTGGCTGTTTTGATGTAATTGTATTCAGAGCAAGTCATTGAAGTGACTGATGCTTGTTTTAGTTAAGTTTTACACAGCACATCTTTCAAGTGATAGATGCTTATGTTGATAAAGTTTTACACAGCATGCCTTTCAGGTGATAGATGCCTGTGTTGATGAAGTTGTAAGACAGCATACCTTTCAGGTCATAGATGCTAAGTGTTTTATGAAGTTTTACAGAGCATGCCTTTCAGGTGATAGATGCTCATGTCTATGAAGTTTTACACAGCACACCTTTCAGGTGATACATTCTTGTTTTGACGAAGTTTACACAGCACATCATACTTGTTTTTGACGCTTGTCTTGATAATGTTTTACACAGCACATCATATAAGTGGTAGATGCTTGTGTTGATGAAGTTCTACAGTCATTCAGGTGATAGATGATTGTGTTGATGAAGTTCTACACAGCTAGTCATCAAGTGATAGATGCTTGTGTTGATAAAGTTCTACACAGCTAGTCATTCAGGTGATAGATCCTTGTGTTGATGAAGTTCTACACAGCTAGTCATTCAGGTGATAGAT